>JAGTTH010001691.1:0-34864 GCA_022606485.1 Agraylea sexmaculata
TCGAATTTTATTAATATTATTCCCGATGTCTCAGATGTTATCAATAACCGATAAAATGATATTTTTTTATTTTTATACATGTGAGAAAATTTTAACAAAAGGTGGGTTATTGCAAAAATATTGAAAAAAAATATCATGATTCTTTAATAATAGATTAATTAAATAATCAGCTTCATTATTCAGGTTACAACCCAAGAAATCAGAGTAAACCTATCAATTCATGGATATATTTACATATGGATATATTTAAATTTAATGTTATAATATATAACTATCCCTACATTATTAACAGGGATTTAATAAACAAAAAATATGACTATCTATAAAAATTTATTATATCACAAATATACATATTATCACCTTATGCATATCTGGGAAATAATACACATTGTAATATTTCAGTCCATACGGCAAAGAAGTGCGTTAGTTGAAGATAAGTACTTTAGATTTCCACTATCAGAAAACCATATATTCTCGGTTATCTGAATATGGGAATCAATTGCATTACTGCAGACCTTTATCCGTTTAGACCAATTTATTACATCGAGCACTGAGTATAAATACAATCAAATAAAATTAGCTAATAATGTTATTCCGAGATGATTTCGAGCCGATTGAATGCCAGCTAACCTTTAATTAAATGTACTTACATTGACATTCAGAATTCTAATCTACGACCAATTTCGAGTCCTAGCCATTGCGTCTCAGAGTAATCTATTATTAACCATGTAAAAATAAACATTTCAAGGCTCGTGATCATGGCTTATATTTTATTGTATTTTTTGCTCATGGCTCATGGTACTTCTCCCTCGATTCATTTTTTTCGATTGTATGTATATTTTTTCAACACAAACAACTCCATTCGTCGAACTGAATAAACTTTTGCTTTTCTATTACAGCGTATTACGCGAATATGGTCGGATAAACCGATAAAAATGTGCGCAAGTTGAATGGCAAAAAATACACATCGATCAGTTTACTCCATATTAATACTTTTCGTGTGGATTGTAAAAAATGACAAAAGTTCCCCATATAATTTAATAAAACGACCAAAACTTAATAATCGTCTCGCTTAGTAAGTATTAGTGTGCATTTAATGACTGCATGTAGGACTGAGAATAATGTTTTTTTTAATGTGACTTTAGTGAGGTTTTCATTCAAATAAAACAAGAGGGTATAATCAAATGACTTGTGCATCATAGGAGGACTTTACAACTAACTTAGTTGCTCAATTTAATATTGTAATTTCTGTGGTCCACTTGAGACTGAGTCATGCTCAAAGGCCAATTTGGTTCACATGCCACATTTTGACTACAGATTATTATAAAATTTAATACAACGTACCTTAAATATTTCCTTTGGGACCCTTACGCGTTCTATTATTATCATACCTACCTGTATACTATTAATATATGTAGTGTATATTTTATTAGTTGTATATAAAGTCATAAAATATATTAAACTGACGTATTTTCTCAAAATATGGATATTCCTTACATATTCATTATTGCCATAGAAAATGTCGTTTTGAAATTATTCAATTGCAATGGAATTCAATGGATGTCTTGTTGTCTTTAAATAAAATTCACCATTTAACTAATAAATTAATTTGCTTACAAGTAAATACTCAATATACATATGTATATAAAAGTTCCTAGAAAAACCCGAACTGTGGTCGTTGCAACGTCAACGCCAAATTTTTAAATTTTTGTTATGGTATTCAAAATAATATTTAACTACTAGAAGTTGCATTACTACATATTTTTCTTAACATTTATTATTCTTCGAAATTAATTCAAGGGTTAACCTCAATCATTGGTAAGAGTTTATATACTTTTTAAAATTCTCTTGTAAATAATTTAAAAAAATCACACAATTTTCAGTCCGTTAAATTTATATTTAATAAATATAAAAAAAAAACATTTATTCGAAATAAAGGTTTTAAATTAGTATTCATAGTTAGGTTACTCGACTTAATAGAGTTTTTACTACATAATACAAGATGATGGTACTGTAAAATAATATGCAAGACATTAGATGAGGAAAAGATGATATTAATTTTGCTAGACCTTCTTGTATAATCTCTACAGCTACTCTTGTGAAGGAAGACTTCATAAGAATCGAGCTACTCTTGAGCCATCAAAGGATTAAATGAATTTAATATAAGACAATGGTTATGTAAGCATATGAAATCGCACCATAACCGGTCTAAATACAACACATTTTCAAATAAAATTAAACGGTTTCAGAATATGTGTATTGAGAATAGAACGATTCCTGAAAAAAACGACCCGTGTGTTTTCCTAATATCGGCAAAACAAACACGAGGATATTTTCAAATATGATTGCAATAACACTTTGATCAACATGCAAGCAACCAAAGGAATATTTTCATTTCGGTTGAAAGGTTAATTTAATGGCTAAATTTAACTCTTTATAAGCGTATGTATATTTTAAATACTCATTAAGTATTTTCTTTAATATTTAATATTAACATTTACTGCGAAAACCCATTTATAAATTGAGTAAATTAATTTTGTTAATTCGAGCTATTTGTATTAATATTACAGTTTTACAAATTAGAATTACACTTTTTAAAAATCTTTTTATACAGATGGCTAATTATAGACTTAATTTTAACTTATTTTTGTTAGAAGATAAAATACCAAAAGGATTTATGAATATTTTTTTACACTAATTTGCAGAAATTATTCGTATTAAATAATTTGTAAAATTTCTAATTTTTTACTGAAGTACCTTTAAAATAAAGAATAGGTTTGATGAAATTTAAAACAAATATTTAATTACTATTGAGCTATTAATAAAATATCAATTAGGTGTATGTAGACATAAAAATGAATGATTATCGTTAATGAACTAGTAGTTTAGGTTAGGTTACTTTATCAAATACATTATTTATGTAATGCAAATCAAAAATTGGAATTAATCATTAATATTTATAAAGAAATTTTACATTTTTTTAAAGGCTCAGTAAGCATATTAGTAAATTGAATAATGCCTTCATATCTAACACATATTTTTTTACAGAAACTGTTTTTGATCCTTGCAATCTATACTACAATATGATGGCATCGATCGCGGACTACTTTATAAAATAACCCTATGTAGTGGTAGTAAGTAAGCTGAATGGAATAAATTTCAATAGAATTTAGTTGCAATATTGGAGGTCTGATGTATCGTTGACGTTGATCCTTAATATAGTAGTTAATCCTGTGGTGCTTATAATTCAGCCCACTATCAAATCATAACACTCCTATCCAACCCGATTTATATTACAATAAACACTTTATATAACATCTTGTAAGCTCTCACATTTACACTTCTCACCTTTTTTTGGCACATCTTGTTTGAGCTCGATTGAATTTTTATAAAAAAACTCTTATTATGAAATGATTCAATAATACCATATAAATATTTATTTATAGATGTAATACAGTGTGATGGGAGATGTACTTATTAATTTGACCCAAATAGGTATATAACTACTTTATGATTTCATGTATTTGTAGCTCAGATAACCTAATCAAATTAATTTAAAGTTACTTGGATTTCGTTGATCACGGGAAATTAATTTAATATGGTCTTAAGAGTCTTAAGACTTGGATACGACCTTTAAAATCCCATTAAAAATTGGCGGTAAGGTGACTAAAGCAGAGCTGCCCTATCGGTCACATTGTGAAACTATAAAGCACAGACCGATACCAGCGATGTATTGATATTATAGCAGGCCATGCATATACAGAATGGATTTGAGTTAACTTTTAGAATATTTTAAGGGGTGTTAGGGTATCGCAATAATATGTGAAAAAATATATATAATTTTGGAATCGAATTCGGGCACCATCTTGTAATCAGCTGTTTCTGTAAAGAACTCATAGCCCAGTCAAATTAGGAGGAAAAAGGGCCAAACCTCGGAATTTCAGCTTAAAAGCTGTAATTTTGCATACACGTTTATTTCAATATTCTAAGGGTGGTCTGAAAAATCGAATGAAATCAGGTGACGGTGGGGTTTATCAAAAATGTTTTAAACAAAATTTGTCACGAATTTGATTGTCTACAATGTTTTATTAAATATAAACATCATTGGAGCTATAGATAAATATTATTGTGACCTCGAATAACTTGCAAAGACCACCCTTAGAATATAGAATTAAAGGTGTATGCAAAATTACAGCTTCTTTTCTATAATTCCCAGGTAAAACCCTAATTGACTGGGCTATCAGCAGACTGGCACGTTTGTATTGTGTCTTTTAATTAATATTTTTAAAAATAAATATAAACATTGGTAAAAAATATTTAAAAAAAAATTAGCTTATATTTGCGATACCCTACCACACCTTTAAATATTATCAGTTAATTCAAGTCTACCCTATATATGGCGGACCAAGTAGACAAATCTGAATGAGACAATTAGTGTTACCTCTGTCAAGCTCATCTGCTTGGTCCACCATCCAGTTGTATGGCCTTCTAATAAATCGGTGGTATCGCACTGACACGAGTGCTCGTTAATTCTTATCGTACCTTCACCAATGAGAGAATGTCGAGCCTATTGGTAGGTATAATAACAAGTAGATTTTTTTTATTAACACATGCATAGCGGATCAATATACATATTTATTTTAAAAATAATATCAAAAGAAATGTGTACCCAAATATTTTTTTTACCATTTTCACAACTAAAGCCAATTTTTACGATAGAAAAATGTCGTTAAATTTTATTAATAAAAAATACGGTCGCAGTTTCTTTACGACTTACGACAAATGAGTGTGTAGCTTACTTAAACTTGCGTAAGGATTCAATAAAGCCTTTCTCGACATAGTGTAATAATAACCTACGCACTTAAGGTATGGGGCATTTTACGACCCTGGGCGAAAATTTACTACGAGCTTAAAGTGTAATTTACTAGTACTTTGTAGTCATATTCCAGTGCCAATATTTATGTGCTGGGGGATTTTTCTTCAAGGAGAAAATGTCAACTGGGAAAGCCTCAGTGTTCCATTCGAGAGCTGATTTTTTGCTACGATCAGAGGAATAAGCTAATGCTATAGAATTCCATTCATTTTTTAGAGTGGATATTGAATTTTAATATATTATGCCACGGATGAATATGTATATTATTTAAAAAATCACTAAATACTTTTCATCATTGACCATGTATTTTAATATTTAATAAATTTGTATACATATATTATTCCTGAAGGGTTCAGTTTAATATTAAGTTAGCTTTTCCCTACTTCTTCTGAGTAACTCATAAGAAAATTATATATTTACTTTTGCCAAGTGACACGATACAAAGTAACAGTGAAATTGAAATACTGAATATGTGATTCAAAAGACCAATTTATTTTTCCTCACTCTACCGACAGGGCACAAAGAACTTCAATGTTATATTTGCCTTTTCGTAGATGAACGACCTTTTTCCTGAAATTAAACATCAAAAGTGAGGTCGGTTTCTTAATAACGAAGTTTACTTGTGTGTATTTCGTCTTTGTCGTGAATTTAATCCGATAGATTCCCAAAATAGCTAACACCATACTGAGCTTAAATAAATACAATAAATCTTGTGATAAATTAAGTAGAAAGCTTCCTACAATCCGATATATGTATGGATGTAAATGTAATAAAACAATGAATTATTACCATTTTTTTATTTATTGATGTGAATCGTACATATTTCCAAGCGTGATTTAAATCACAAGATAGGATTGAATATGGGATTATATTAAAATAGTTTTTGATTAAAGCAAAGACTGTGGTTATTGGTTCAAATCCCGCTTAAATTTAAAAAAATTACCGGTTATTACGACTGGGAGATTTGTAATAATATTAATAAAATCCCAATCGATCGATCTTAATTCAGGTTTACTCGATTATAAATACTGAGGCGATTATAAAGTCAGACAAAGCCGCTCTGTCGGTAATTTGTGTAACTAGTAGTTAAGATCACAGACAAACAATGAATTAAATTAATTAACACGTTGTTGTGTCTAAAATACCAAAAATTTTAAAAACTGCTTATCATATTTATTTTCTCTGATAATAAATAAGCGCTTTCATGCTATATTAACCCAAAATAAAAAATCCAGCTAGTCTCAAAATACTCAACCATTTTATTATTAAATATTTTTTATTGCTTTAATAAGCTAATGTGTATCTATTTTTAAGGTTTTCATTGCCATTAATCAATATATAATAAATGAATAAGATGTGTCTATTTCTTTTAAATAATTTCTACATTAATTAACGTCTCCACATATATAAATATTTACTACTACGAACTTCTGATTATGTCATTTGGGTTTCGCTCTTCTAGCCATAATTTAGTTAAATCATTTGAAATAATATTACTTTATTCTTTAAAACAATGCAGTAATAATGCATTAATAATTTATTGAGAAGATTTGGGTACACAATTAATACTTATGACCTTATTCATTAAACGAATAACCTGCATTCCGTTTATCAAGTGTGTTATTTTTCGTAGTATCAAGTGTGACTTTGTACTGAAAAAAGCTTCAGTTTCAGGTTGCATCGTATAATAAACAGCACCCGGTATCCATAAAGTTAACAATTTTGCGGCTTTGTACAAAGCTTCTTGCACTACCGAAGTGTTGGCATAATTAATATTTATTGATAATTATACAATTTCACTTTGCAAAAGCTTACAATAAATCTGTGGGTACCAAGTTGCACTGTTCGTGTAATATTCAAATGCATGAAACTTTACTATTACTGGCCCGTAGATAATTAATTTTTGTCTTCACAACAACATTTATTCGATCTAATTGGTCGAATATATAAAAAAAATATTTTTCCTTTACTCATATATTTTTCATAAATTTGCATCTATGTATTTTGAATTTATTTGCATACAGAATATAAATAAAATACAACGACAGCTCTTAATCATGTGTGACATACAAAGCTCATTTATTCGGATTATTACATGGTGAAAAGGGGATTATCAACAATACGTCTATTACATATACAGTGGTACCTCGAGATACGAATTTAATTCGTTCAGGGAACATCTTCGTATGTTCAAAAAATCGTATCTCAAGGCAATTTTTCCCATACAAACTGCCATTAATCCGTTCCAGCCCCTCAAAAAGTCCCAGCACAAAAATGGTTTTCTTATCGAACCACGTGTTTTTGAATAATGTAAATCAGCAATGGATAGTTAAGAGGTGGATAATTTGAGGTTAAAATAAATAAACTAGTAAAATCGCGCATAATAAATATTTATTGATTATGATGAATAATTCTGACGCGAAATTCTAGTATTCCATAAAAATTAGCGATAATAGTAGCGATCATCTATAAAATTATCGCGCATAAAAATTCGTATCTCTAAAGTATGTCGAGGTAGAAATTCTCGAATATTATTCGTCGTATCTCAAAACATTCGTATGTCGAGGTACCACTGTACATTTATTTCAATACATTTAATTGAACCTATTACAGATGTGTTACCTATGTAAATATTCATATCTTTTGTGGATTTTATTTTAAAATTAAATATTTCTTCTAACAACACGTGTACACACGAGGGGCTTAGTTATGAAATGGCAAAAAATATATAATATTATAAATTTTGGGACCGTATGCAAAAACTGCCAAAAGCAACTATAAGCGTGAAAAATATGAAACACAATCCTGACCTTTGAAACATAAAACTTGTTTTTGGGGATTATTTGTAAAATATACTGCGTACTTTTTACGTAAATATTTTATTTACCTTAGATTACATAACCTTTCAAAATAAACTATTTATTACTAGCATTTACTAATTAACAATTATATTATCAATATATTTAGTTGTATGCGCTAATTAATACGCGACGCTAGTGAATAAAAGCTCATTAGTAATTCCAAGAAAAAAAATATCGAAAGACAACATCTCAAATGAAAAGATACTTCTTTGTGGTTTTTGCAATTCAATGTGGTCGAGCTTCAACTAAAATTAGCTTTTGAAACTGAGTTCATTTATCAATGGTATAATAATTATCATTATCTTTATTTATTTATTTATTAAGATTATTGATATTATATTACACGAGACATCGTATGTTATTAATTAATTTATTAATATACGCCCTTTTTCAGAAGGTTTTTATTTATTTTCGTCTTAAATATTACTAGTTACAAAGGTCACCGACAAAGAGGCTCTGCTCGACTAAATAATTGCCTCAGTATTTGCTCTACAATCCAGGATATCAGAGTAAACCAGGATCAATACGATCGATTGGGATTTTTTGAACCCATGACAATAGTATTTTAGCCACGCATTAATTAATCATGTCTATTTGATATTTTTACTGTTTATAGGGACAATCTTTCAATTATTGACCTTGATTCTTTTTTACGTAGTTATCTGGGTTAATTTATTTTAAATTTATTGATTATTTGACAGTAACTTGATAATGATTTAATTTTACGGTATTTAAAAGTAGCGACGCGAATTATAATATTTATATCATTTCAATATGTTTGCTTACATTTTTTGTCATGCGTATTTCTTTCAACCAACCACACGAAGTAATATAACGAAGCTCTGGAGAGAAAAAAATCATTTTCTCGTTGTGAATAGGTATATATATATATATATTTTTAGTTCTTTTTAGTTGGCGGCAATAATTTAAAAGACTGGATGGCACGTTCAAAAATGTGTCGAACGAACTAATCTCGTTTCTCGTCGAATAAATAAATATTCATGAAACATTTCTAGATCGTGACGCAACCGTCTGCCTTCTAGTGCTTTTATCTTTTTTTCTTCATACAAAAAATTACTCAGATACATACTAAAATCCATTTAGAAAATGTGGTAACGAGACCGATTTTAATTAAGCTCTCTTACAGCGGCGTAGGTACATAATTAAATAATGTTCAAATACAAACTATAGAGATATATGTAAATACCGACAATTTTATATTTTGTGTGGGTGTATTTTTTTTATAAATTCATCAAAGTTGATATGCCAGGAACAGAGCAGTGGTGAGAATAGTATGAAAGTGCAGTTTCGAAAAGCTCGAGTAATTGAAGTTTGCCTGGCACGTTTATTCTCACTGACATGTAATTGAAGAATCAGATTTTGCAGTTTTGAGGTTTTCATTAGTCCTAACGGGTAACCGTGGTGGTTTTGACTTTTTCAATTATTGCATTTAATAGTTTGAATCTGGTCTCACTCCGTTATGTTGGAAAGTTGTTTCAGAAACACGATTTGTTCACTTACCAACAATTTTAAAGGTGCTTACGGCAATTAACATCATTAAAATTTAATGAACAAACCAATTTTATTATTATTTTATTTATTTATTTACGCCCCGCGGAGCTTTTTTAGAGAGGTCTTTTTTGAGAGGGTTTTTTTTATACACAACAACGTGTTAATTCTCTGTCAGTGATCTTAACTATTACTAGTTACACAGGTCACCGACTTAATAATCAGTATTTACCTTACAATACTGGAAATCAGAGTGAACCTGTATCTAGACGATCGATCGGGAATGTATAAATATTATTCCCGATCTCCCAATCGTAATAACTTATCAAATCAATTTAATTTTTTTTTTACTTAAGTGGAACCAAACACCGACCAAGTGCTCTTATTACTGAGCTATCGAGGCATATTGTACATTTTTTCTTATTTTATATAAAAAATTTCCGGATTATTTCAGTCTAATACACTTTAATTCAGTGTATTGATTGTTCAAATAAGGGTCAGATTCGTCTACTTGGTCCGCCATCTTGATACTGTATGGCCTGTTAATATATCTTCGATATCGGTTCTGCTCAAATTATTATTTTGAATTCTTAGTTTTTAAAGGTAAAACTGAGGTAATTAATATCAAATTAACTACAAAATCCACTTAGAGGAATATATTTCAATAATAAAAAACAAGGTTAATTTTTGTAACTAAACATATTCATAGTGTATTCGCTTTGAATTGGAAACCATATATTTTCAAAAACATATCTGCCACGGTATTTTCAGAGAACCTTTTTGAAATTGTACGAAATGTATTTGTACCCTTTTGTGCTGCGACCCAATTAAAGCTCACTATCAGTTTAATTACAAAATTTGATAATTGGATTTATTTAGCAATATCTGAGGCAAACAGCATTCATTTAGATTATTAAGAAGCTTACAAAAGAGGACAAAACATTGGTCCGGTGAGCGCGCAGCCATCATTATTGCTTTTGTTTCCACTGCAAACATTTCTCTGCACCAGATTCTCATCCCTCTATTTTACATCCACCTCTGCTACCCTCCTTATATTCTGCTTACTTATATTTTTCTGTTTATGCCCTGCATTTCAAGCCGCCCCTCATTGTCTTTCATTTTTTTGTTCTATTCCCCGGCATCGTTTAATTGCCAAAAAGACGCAACTTTTGAATGTGGTACTTACACAAAAATCACATTGTGTTGTCATAAAAAGCGACAAGGATTCAAATTAAAAATCTTATCGGGTATTTTATTTTTATAATTTGTAAAAAAAATGTGATATTAGTATGTAGAGTAGTTTTTAACGGTATTTTGTGACACCTAATTGTGTAAATTGGAACCTCTACAAATCCCTGGGGGTAGAAAAAGTGTGACTTCTACCCGCAATCAACTTTAATATACAGAGTGGACTTTATATTTAAAGAAGACTATTTTATATTTGAATAAGTAAAATACAAAAAACACAAAAAATATTTTCAATAGAATTCGTTTAAATTTAATAAGCGTCTTAGGAAATCGTCATAGAAGTTTAAATATTTTAACCAATTTTAAACATATAAATAAAGATTATTGAGTTTATGTCGAGTGTCGGATTTTAGGTACTACATGGTTGCAGATGTCCACAGCCTGCGGATGTATGAGGTATACATACATATGTCTAGTATGCGCATGTAGTAGTGCTGGCCATTTTCTAATGTATGAAAATAATACGCATGACACTTTTATAGATATAAATTCATTGATTGATTCATTGATTTTTTTACAATAATATTTTTTATATGCTCTGTAAGCTATTTATTCTATTTCTTTATATGCAATATTGCTACCCATTTTTTACAAACGTCTTGCAAAATCCCATATATTATATTGCGTATAATATATTATTAAATTAATTATTTTAATCAGATTTGATATTCTCGTACCATGACAATATTTTTAGTCTTTTCGGCATATGTGGCATACTTTAAATAATATATTATTTTTTATTTAATCTGTGGTGTCATATTCTTATAAAGTATGATTAATCATATTTGGATAAATTGGAAAATATAAAGGAAAGCGAATTTACCACACGAGCGCTCAAATCGTGCAGATGGTAATAGCGATAAAGATGAAGGCAATGCGATGAATATAGGTAATTTAATATTGATTTGAAACGGATTCAGGTTTTGAAATATCAATACTTCGCATGCAAATGACAATAAAAGTCTGTTTTTATCCATTCGGCATGACGAGGGTCAGCCATGCGTAAACAATTTCGCGGGTAATGGAAATCCTCCATGGCAAATATTTGACCAATAAAACAACAAGAATATTATATTTAATAAGTGAGTATTAAATTGTAGTAAAAGAGAAAAGGGAATAATAGAACCTTCGTTATTTTCCCATCACAGGACCGTGTCTTGCAAAATTAATTACTCTTTGATGTGCAGCTTCAACGAACATATTATTACTGCTGTGAAAGGGTCATGTTAGCAAAGTTGAAAGTCGTTGTTTACCTTTTGGGGAATTTTCATTATTAAAATATATGCATATCAAACATAAATATTACCTGTGAATTCAAATATTTAAAAAAAATGTACGGATTTATTTTCATTACTCAGTGACTAGTTTGCCATAGCTTTGAATGAAAAATAATGAAAATCATCATTCTAACGGAAATAAAAAATTGAATGTTCAATTTGACCGGAACCCATACACAAGTTCAGATACATTCATACACGGACAGTTTGTATTTTACTTTTTTTTGAAGTTCTTTGTGTTGAATCCAGTTGAAAGCTGATTGATTGCACATAGTCCATGATGTAGTTTTTTTTAAATGTCCCTTTTCTAAAAGCAAAATTTTTATCCGGTTAACAAAACAACCGGAATGTATGTACGTGCGAATTTCAAGAACATAGATCGATATTGTTTTAATAACTTCTTAAACAATGTATCGTTGAGTAAAATATATTGCAGTGGCTTATTGATATCAAATTCGATGTAGTTGTAGTTAAATGTTTGCTGACATGCAAGTGTATAGCATTCATTTCCCGAGAATAATTTATTTATAACGGGATATAATTGAACATATTTTTATTTTATTCCGTATTAATAAAAAAATGTTATTTGAGTTTTAAATGATATGTAATAATATGAATTTATGAATCGCTCAAATATAGTTTTCATTTATTGTAAGGTATTCAATTAAAGTTTTAAGATCAGATTAAAATAAGCTTATATTTATTGAAGTGCATATTGTTTATATACATTTGAACGAAGTATTCTCTACTACATGCGAATATTATACATATTCTGCACATGTGCTCGGGCTGTGGCAACCTGCAACACTCTAGTCCCTAAAATCATATAACATTTCTCTTACAAAACCATTCAAAATAAATCATATAAATTGTTTACATAGTATTTTTCCATGAATTTTTCAAGCAACTATTAATGACGCACTTTACGCAATGTTATAAGAAACATTGACAAGTGACAGATAAACAGTACGAGCGGTAAAAACATGATTTTGGTCGCACATTCATCTCGATCTCCCATGTTTCTGACGTCTTTTAAAGTATTATTGGCACCTCTATAAATAAGCTCATTGTTTAATTGGCAAAATATCTTAACTACGATTTAATTTGCACTGGATTTGGGAGCTCTTATTTATATTTAAAAAACCTTTAAATTTATTTTCAGTTTAGTATGCGAATCAGGTTCAATTATAAATGCGTTTTGTTCAATTTAACGCAAAATCGTAACCGATCCCGATTCAATAAAAGCCTCTTTAAGATTATATCTGAAAAGAGTTGGCCGATGTGTGTGCCTCGTATAGTTTTCAATCGAAGCATTTCCTTTTAGTCCTAGAACAATGAATGCTTGGGATTCTTTTTTTTCGTTTTTCTATCGCAACCGAGCCGAAGTTATGGCCCAATAAAATCAGTTAGGGTAACTCCGCTTACAAGTCATTTGTTCGGTAATTCTATTTGAACCGGTCTTTTAAACGAGTTTTTAATGTAAAGTGGAGTAATGCCGCATAATGCAACGACGTTCACACTTATTGGGAATGAGAAGACCCATAAAAGATTCTTCCCTTCAACTGAAAAAACTTTACACGTGCTCCACCTGAAAAAAGCTAGTATTTACCGTTTAAAATGTGCATCTTTGATTCATTAATTATGCTCTGGATACCTTACAAATTTAAACATTTATATTAACAGAAAAATATATTTATACATGTCAATAATAAAATACATAGAAATTTGGTACTAAAAATATTTTAATTACGTGACGTTTAGATCAGTTTTGCCCCATCCAATCACATAATACGCCCCAATTTTACTATAGATGTTAAATAAAAGACCACAACAACGAGCTTAAATCATGATAAAACTGATCTAAGATAAACGCAAATATTTATTTAGAGGTCTAAGCGTTTAGACTTTTAAATAAAAATTTGTGAAAATTATGTACATATTAATATCTATCATTAACTTTTATACCAAGTCGTCTAAAAAATTATTAATTGTAAAACAATTTAGTAGTACATAAGTACATACAAATATAAAAATACAAACAAAATCAACTCTTGATAGCAAAAACGCAAATGTTAAGATACCTAAATTATACCTACTAAACAAAATAAAGTAAATATATGGAGTAGTAATTATCTTATCGAATATTTTTGCTTAAATCTTATAGTATAAAAAAATCGTACTCACTATTTGTTGGATGGTTCGAACCCCTACATAATAATTTATACTCAAATAAAAATGATTTGTATATGAATGTATATTTCATCGGCAAAGCAATTAGATCATCAATAGGGATTATTTTTACCAAAAATCCACATGTGAAGACATCCTTAAAACTAAGGACCTTATAAAGGATTATTGAAATATATTCTGAAGACGCCAACGATATACGTCTTCGTCTATGTTGGGGGTTAATCAATGAGAAAACAGCCCCTTTGACCTTACATAGATAGTATTTAGCACGAAATAAATCTTGTAGCCATTAGTCTGACATCTGTATTGATAGTGTAGACAGGACAGGTTGAAATTGTAGTCCAATCAGGTCCAGCTTAGTCCATTAATTATCTTATCTTTACGCACGAGAAGATGTCATTCAACAGGGTGTATTCGTGTGTCTAAGACAGTATTAATTACGATGATAATGAATGGTTATCTCAGATCCCTTATCCTGTTGCCTCTCACTAACTTGATACTACACATGATTCTACAAGTCCATCAAAACTAATCCCCTTCAACTTTAACATAATCATATTATTACAAAAATAAATCACATATTATATTCCAGGGAAATTACTAGTCTAACATACACAATTTAATTTATTCGTAGTTATTGTAAGCAAACATGTTTGTTGTATCATAACAAAACATTATTATTTGGTATTTTTCTACTAATATTTAATTTACCACAAGTATACTTACCCTAGAGCGCTTTTGACTATATCGAGGGTATACTGCTAAAATTCACCAAGTCATATTTTGACGATTTTGAGTTAGGGATGCATTTGTATATGTTTTTTATTACTGTATCTACTGCCAAACCGAAATAAGCTGTATAATCATTTATCGGGAGAATTTTTTTTACATTTTTAGTTTCTGTTAGTTAATTAGTAATGGTAGTTAAAATATTGCTATATTTGGAGAGATAAAAGAAGTCATTGACTTATACCACATTGTTAATTGTTCAAATGAATTCCATAAATGTATGACTTTTTTTCACTAATTCGCCATTATCCCAAAACTATGAAATATGACTTAGTGCATTTTGGCAGTATACCCTCAATATTTTGATATTTAATATTATTAAATTAAATAAACCAGGTGGACTAAGTATATTTAAATAATAATCAGTCACAAATTAGAGCAGGAATCAAACACACAGGGTGGACATTAATTTACTGAGAATATGTATCTTAGGGGGTTGTAGTGTATCACAAGAATAAGTGAAAAAAATATTTTTTATTTTTTTATTAATCGTGCTTTTGGTATTGTGTTTAGTACCATATCCTTGAATCAGTTCTTTCTGTGAAGTATTCAGTAGTGACTGTTGTGCATGTATTGTGTCTGTTAAATACGTAATTAATATTTTTAAGTATTTTTATTTTATTTTTAAATAATAATAAAATCAAAAATCGTTTATATTTATGATACGCTACCAGCCCTTCACATATTCTCAGTTAATTCAAGCCCAAATTGTATATAAAAAACAATCATCATTGTTGTTAGATTGATTTATGCTATTATTTTTTGTACGTTGGTCTTATTAATATTATGAAAAATCAGTTTTAGGTTGCGCCACTAATAAGTCTCTAATTAAGGCCCCTGGCGGTTTCTCTATATATTTAAAATCGTTCATCTATGATAAATTGGGGGTATTAATAATATTTTGATTATAAAATATACACAGGTTCTATTCAGCTTAAGTAAACAACAATGAGGCGATTAAACTAGGCCGACTGTGCTATGGAATAAATTGAAAATCATACATTAACCATCGTATTAAATACAATAGCGTATTGAGAGTGTGTGCATGTGGTGCGTATGCGTGTACAACAATACTATCAAGCTGTAGTCTATCCCTACATGCACCAATTCTATCAACTCTAGTACGACTCATTAAAAATCTTAATAAAGGAAAATCGTGAAAAATATGTTTAAATAATTTAAACAAGAAACTTATTCATTTTTTTTGTTATAAACATTAACAAGCGTGAACAAACCCACTGAAATGTGTTATGTATGTAAATGTATGACCGAATCATGATAAAATAAATAATTAAATTTACAGGTTGGTATTTTTAACTAATTGAGAATATTTTAGGGCGTGGGAAGGTATCGCAAATATTAGCGAAAATTATAAAATAAATATCTTATTTAAATATTTTTAATAAAGTATTTAACAGCACAATACACACACGACAGTCACTACTGAGTATTTCACAGAAACAGCCGATTCAAAGAGGGGCGCCTAAACTCGATTCCATAAGCACTATTGATATTTTTTTTTACAATCTTAAAATTATCAAAATACAACATTATAAATGCTAACCAAAGATTAATCTTGTTTCCCAATTAATAAGATTAATTATATGGTATTTAACTTATCCTTGGATGATTTATACATTGTACGTGACACGTGTGCTTGAATGATAAAGGCCACGTGTCACTAAAATAAATAAGGAGGATGGTGTGTTCAATTCACATAAAGATGCTTATTAAAAATATTAATTTTGACATGATTACATATAAATATTACCTCAATTATTATCAAATGTAAATGGAAGAGCGCTATATTTGTATAGTACAAGCATTTCAGGTGTAGTATTATTCATGCTGTATTCACTCGATGAATATAAAAAGGGCAAATATATTACACGAGTGCCATATTTTCACAGAATTCTATTCAGATTTGGGCGTGTGCATAAATTGTAGTGTTGGTTTGCTATTTTGTACACCAGGCGTTGGATATATTAAACATTGTTCAAAGGGGACCCGTCGCTTTATACTGAATCTAAAGAAACATTATAACGAACTTTGAATACGCTTTTAAACGACCCATATTTTTACTGTAGGAAAATATGTAAAGACTAGTTGTAAATCCCTAGTAATGTTTCAAATAGACATATTATAATGACCAAAAATATTTACTTTCCGGAGATAGTTCTTTCATATAAAAGAATTATTAAGCAATAATATACCGTTATCATGTGTATATATTTTTATATTTAATCAAGTGTCATGAAACTTGGTTTTATGATTATTTATTCCTATTGATAATTAATAAAATAGCGTAATAGTGCAGGGAATTAATTAATAGTCTGTTCATGGGTTCGAATCCCGCTCAAATCAAGGGCTGAAATAATGGAAATAATACAAAAAAATACCTCGAATCAAAGTTCACGATTATTTCCTGGATTATGATTTGACTACTGAGACCATTATTAAATTGGGCAATAGTATTACTATGATAATAACATAATATTGTGTTACAGTATATTTTATAAACATTTTCTTAAAAAACCTCGAGACGTAAAAAAAAAATCAGTAAGTAAGTATTTTATGTGTTGAAAACGTATGAATTTTGCATATATTTGATGCTTTTGTTATTTTTATTTATGTATTTTACTTTTATAATAATTCAAATATTTTTTAACTCAATCATCACATTCTAATATTACACCATGTCAATAGCTCAGATGATAGGGCTACAAATACTGTAATCATGGGTTTGAATCCCTCTCAAGTCAAAATAAATTGATTTGATCGGTTATTACGACTGGGGAATAATAATAAATAAAATCCCGATTAATCGTCTTGATCCATGCTTACTCCTGATTTGCTGGATTGTAAGGTAAATACTGAAGCGATTAAAATAGTTAAGATCACCGACAGACACGTTGTTGTGTATAAATAATCAAATATTCTTTTCAAATCAATATAGGTATATTATATACAGGTTATATTTAGAGAGGTTATGAGTACAGTCATCAGATTAGTTTGTTTGTGATAATAATATTGTCAAAATATGTGTTATCATGATATAAATGTGAAATTTTCCATTAGCGTTGCCTTTATTTATTTTGTGACATGGTCGACAATGCGGGTATAATATTAACTTTTCTTTGGGACAAACTCACGTAACGCAATAATTTGAAGAGCACACATTGAAAGTGTGTACTTTTCTTCTTATTTTATAATTTTCAAAGATGGTATTTTAATAGTTTCTCTAATATGATAGTGATGATAAAACGAGGTTGTCTGATGCAGGCCGTTGAACGTCTCGTCTAATTGAACGGCTTCAGTATACTTCAGCTGCTTGTACGTACCACTTAATTGTATCCTTTATGATACCATACTAAATGTATCCATACAACACACATTTTTAATCCCCCAACAGCATTTATATCCCTCGAGGATAATATTTTTACCCATTTAAGAAAAGTACCCAATTGAGATTTGACAGAGGGTAAAAGTTTTTTTTTATATATCCAAAGTACACTCGTAGCGATAATGAGTTATCTGCTGAGTTCATCTGGCGGGACTTGACTGATTCACTTTGGACTGAAAAATTTCAAATGACCCCATAAATTGTCCTTTCCGTTTATTAGGGTGATTTATTTTCAGACTTTAGCTGTCGCATATTTACCAAAAAAAACAGATAACGAGCTAGGATTTTTTAAATTATTAAAGAATTTTCAAAGATAAATTTTCCGACCCGGAACATGAGTATTGACTTTACAGATGATTTATACAAACCTCCAGAATGGATTTTTATTCAAGTAGACCATTTTAAAGGTTTGTTAAAAATATAGCGAATAATAATAATAAAAAATATTTGATTAATGACATAGTTTGAACATTAAAAATTGATAGTTTCGTATATCAAAAATATCATTTGAACAGAATTAGCAGGATTTTTTTAAGAAGGAATTAAATATTAATTACCATGTGGCTTTAAAATAAATAAGGGGTCCCTTAAAATATATGATACTAAATACCTACTCGCTTAAATTAAATGTATTATATTTTGTGATAAAAACTCCACTAGTTTACAATACTTAATTGTCATTCTTAATCTTTGAAGGTGACTAATTTCGTCTTGTGACCAAAAAAAATAAAATAACAAGGCTAATGATAATAATAATTTAGACAATAAAGATTGGGTATTACCTAGTAATCTTTTTAATCAAGCAGATGTTGGGTTCATTGAAACGTTGAAAAAAAATTGGGGAACTTTGTGTTTTTTTGAAAGCACCGATAATAATTTGTTTGACTTGATGAAAAAAAATTTAAAAACATTGTGTAAAAAAAATTCAACTTTAAAATGTCACAAAAACTTAAATGGTGGATATTTCATACATATTTTCAAGTTTAAAAATTCAATTTATTTTCCATTGTAGAAACGTCACCTGTCAACTCTTAAAATCCTCAAAATAATATAACTCAAAGGTTCATAGGCCTACATTCTCGCGTGACCAGTTGCTATCGAAACCCTGATTATTGTTTTTCAGATGTTGGCTACAAGTTCCTGATTTAGCGACAAGTTCCCTCGGGAAAATCACAAGGGATTTCGTGACCGCATTTCGAGATATTTGTACGCTTCAGACGATCGAATTATCCAGGGATGGTGTATAAAAATAACCTGCCATATGAGGCCCACTTTTATAAAACGAAAAAAAATACTAAACGATATTTTAAGTTAAATTAATATAATAATATTCTATAAAAAGTAACCTATAACATAAATTGTAACTTCTTTAAGTATAAATAGTTTATAATTTAAATAAGAATTATATCTAAAAAAAGTATCATACAATCTATGTATACAAACGTTTTTATAGTCTTTATTTATTTATGGTGATGGGAATTTCTTTTTTTTTTTACTTTTAAGAGGAAACGTCTTTAATGCCACTTTTATGTGTACTAAAACTAATGCGAACCTTTTTTCACCACAAATGTCACATTTCTAACCTCACTGAACCAAATAACATTAATGTGTATTAATTTAACAAGTATTTTATATAAAAATTAGGAATATTCGTAAAATTAGAATGTTTTTTTAAATATTTATAAACATATGATGAATCTTTAAAAATTTATCCTTAATGTTATAATAAACTCTTTCGAATATTTTGAGAGGGGTGAAAATGTATTCAATTCCAATTGTTTTTATCTTATCTATTTTTTATGGACTCTGCAATGATTTTGAAATAATGAATTTTATCATTTCTTTGGTAGGAATATATTTAAAATTGTTGATATACCAAATAATCTCAGGAACTATAAATCATGTGTATGATTTTAATAATGGTTTTTTTATTTTTTTCTCCATACTTTTTATTATATAATATTAAGTATCTCTAATATCACATAAAACAAATTATTCCCATGTTAGTTATGGATAAAAAGATTTATATATTCTGTACACCTAAGTCTATATCATATATAGACTATGTACACCTAAGATATTTTGTATTATATAAACAATGTAAAATTCAAATTAAATATATTTATTTTAATATATCTTCATTTTTATTGTTATGTAACATTAATTGAATAAATTGCTGAGATGTAGACAATAATACAAAAAAAAACAATATCTAAAACAGCATCAACGGATAAAATAAAAATATTATTTATTCATTTTTTATTATTATTAATTTATGAATGTTAACTTTCGTCTGTTAGTTATAAGTTCATTACCTATCGTTGGCCATTTGAGAATATTATTGTGGATATTTAGACTCATTGTTTTGTAAAAATACTATAACTATCAGATTCAGAGACTATTATGTGCATTTATTGAGTTCTTCTATATATCTTTATACTTTGTTTATACTAGGCCATTTTGTAGGAATGTCCCGATGACATTATTGCAAAAAGCTTTCTGCGGTGTCGCCATTCAAATAGGAAACTCGCTCTTGTCTGCGGAAATTTTCACTTGAAAGACTCATGTGTCTGTGCTTCCTTCGGGAAGTATCCAAATTGCTGAGAAATCTCTAAGAATCCTCTCCAATGTATACATCGAGTTTTTTTTCAACACAGAAAAAACACACACGGGATTATTTTGTAGCTCGCTTTAAAGTGCTCTCAAAAATATCCCTTATGTACTCACATACTGTACTCATTTAGACATATCATGTTTTATTCAGAGCAACCTTTTAGACTTGTCGAACGGTGATATTTTAAAACCCTGGGTACTATAAATCAACCTTTTCAAAAACAACACAAATTTCCACCATACTAACAAAATCCATAGCATCATGATTTTATAACATTAACAAGTTGCTGCAAAAAGTAAATAATTCATAAATGAAAAACCAATGGCAAGTTCACATATAATAAAATCTTATCATATTTATTTTTATCAAAGATTTAAATATTTGACACGAACACAACTCATAAATTCTAAATAATTTTATTTATATACGCCCCGAGGAAGTTTTTACAAATTTTGTTATTTAGACACAACAACGCGTTAATTCATTGTCTGTCGGTGATTTTTACTAGTTACACAGATATTCTCCTCAGAATCTACCTTACAATCCAGAAAAATAGAGTAAACCTGAATAAAGGGAATCAATCAGGTTTTTTTTAATATTATTCCCGATCTCCTAGTCGTCATAACCGATCAAATCATTTTTATTTGATTTACTTCAGCGGGATTTGAACTTATTACTGCATTATTTTTACCTATGCGCCTAACCCCCTGAGCTATTACGCTCTTAAAATATTATCCTAATATGTGTAACTAGTAAAAGTTAATCTTATATAAATATTAACAATTACTTGTTACACAGGTCACCGACAGAGAGGCTCTGCCTGACTTAATAATCGCCTCAGTATTTACCTTACAATCCAGGAAATCAGAGTAAACCTGGATCAAGACCATCGATAGGGATTTTATCAATATTATTCAAGATCACTCAGCGGTAAACCCATAACCACAATAATTGCAGCAACGCGTCTTATTCCCCGAGCTATTCGTTTGGGTATTCTGGAAGTAACGGGAATTTTTATTTCAACTAAAAAATCCAAAAATTTTAAATGATTTTTTTATAATCGTTTTTACTAAAATAATTATGGGTATAATAAATACTAATTTCCATCAAATATTTATTTTCATAAAATATTTTATCGAACTAGCAACATATTTGGACCCATGACCACAGTATTTGTGGCCACGCTTCTTACCTCCTGAACTTATCCACTTTAATAAATATTTCTTATTCCATACCTCATGTTAGATAGGTTCTTAGTTTTATTTATTTTTTATTAACTCTTGATATTGTGTTGAGATTGCGAGTGTTAATGAATACAAAATTATATTGTTTATCGAAGCTGGAGTTTGCTGTGCAACAATAGATGATATTTTATGTAATAGAGTCATTGCAGTGAATACTGTGTTCAATAATAACTTCCATTATCGCAAACAAAATGTCAGCATGACACGACAAACATGTCACCATTCCTGTCGCAGCTGTCACCAGAACAATACGTCCTACTCTATAGAAAAAAAGCTATTTTTCTCTTATATTTGACGCGCCTGTTATAATTTGAAAATAGTGTAGGCGGCTTCATGAAAATGTAATGCGCCTCTCTTTATTGTACGTCGCATCGGCAAATACATAAAACGTGAATTATCCGCTCGTTCATCGGAAAATACACAACTACGCTATTCCATTGTACGATATTACAATGTTAAATGATTAAATAATTTTGCATTTTAAAAAGTCTAATTAAAAAAGTTGTGTACAACTACAAACCTAATATTGTTGACTTTCTTTATAGACTGTGTAACTCTAAAACATTTAAGTTTTAGATTTGAATGTCATCTAGTTGAAATTTTTATTGCATAAATGTTGAAAACATATATAATACTTAAGTCCACAAAAAATGGGTAAATTGTTATTTATCAAATATAACTTTGTATTGGTTTCATAAAAAAATCTTTCCTTTTTTGTTCAGCTTGAATCAGTTTTTTGTCTTTCCTGTAAAATTTGGGAAAATAGACTTACTAACCTATGTATATCATTCACATTCTTGATTGATTTTGTGTTATCTAGGGGATTTTTTTAATGCTGAAATATTCTCAAGCCAAGAAAAAAATAGTTAAATTGGTATATGCAAAATATCATATGTAATTCTTAGCTAATATTATTATAAATAATATTTTTTTTAAATCTTCTTCTTTCAGCTTCAATAAGTTTTTTGTCTCCCCTGTAAAATTTGGTAAAATTGACTCACGCAATCTGCAAAGAAAGCCGATGATATGTTCAATATTTTCATATTATATAATTGGAGCATATTCATCAATTCTAACTATCAACCCTTTACTCAGTAATCGTTTGTGACCCACCATTAAAAACAAGTAATATGTTTATAATAATTGGTACCACACATCCTGGAAAATATATATAATTAAATACGTGTTAAGTCTATTGTCTTGTGAAATTTGTAGAGAGACTACACAATATAATATCTCAGGTATTATAAAGGCAAAACAATGAAAAGGCTTCACAGTTGTGTATGGCGTCCATTGTCTCCGCACACACATTCGACCGGGACCTTATAAAACTATTATGGAGAAGTGGTGGATAAGTTTGGTCGGTGCAGGGGAGCTTTTATACAAAGCCTTCCACATTAAGGTACTAGTAATGTTGGTAAGAATAGGAAAGGGGAGGATTTGGGTGGTGCAAAAGGAAAACTTGGTGGGCCAAGACCAACTTTCATAGGTGTGAAAGTGGAAATCGTTTAGATTGAACCACTTGACCCAAGTGTTTAGTTAAACATTAATGGATTTATGAATATTTCAAACTGTCAAACTTTCATCCATAAAGTAACCTACATAATATGTACAATACTTTCAAATACATATATGTAATATAATCATTGTTAATCTCTAAATTATTGGGTAGTTTATTTTTCAATCTATACAATGAAGGATATAAGAGTAAAGTATAAGTAATTATTATACTCTTTATTTTAAAATAGGCAATGAGTAACCCATAAATTAATATTATTCCAATAAAAAAAAAAATTATTATTTGACACGATAGATGATGTAATATAAAATGAATAAAATATTTCATAAATATTGAAAACCTTTATTTATTATACAAATATTAAAAATTACCTTAACTAATTAAGGAATGCTTAGATTCTCATTTTCAGAAATCAGTCTCAAAAGTCGTCTTGTGTTTTTTCAGAGGCTTGTCGAAATTGAAAAAACGATACTCACAATGCAAAAAAACAAGACATGAATCTATTGTGGTAATCTTTCACTAAATACTTACTACCTTAATAAGAGACATTCCATTTTTTTAAAATTAATATTATATCAAAATAAAATATCATTTATTGTATTTTTTCATGACACGTCATATCGTTTTCACACCGTCTGTGTATATTTTTTATTCACTAATATTTTATGATAAATATACCGGGGCGTAAAACGAAGAGGAGTTCCCTTTTTGTAGAAAGAGCGTGAAAAAAAAAACATTAATTCGTCCGACGAACTGCCAGAAACAAACGGCATTTGCCAACGAATTATGAAAAAAAGTTTTACGGTATTCCGTTCTGTGTTCCCTGTTTTTTTATTATTTAAATAGAATAAATCGTCAACGGGGCCCTCACTGAAAAGTTTGACATTAAAAAGGACTTTTATTTTAAGATGAAAAAAGTTATTCGTAAAGGCTACCTATCGATTGATGAATGGAGGTTTTATTTCCCCTCAATGTTCTTTTATCTAAATCTGAATGTCTGTTTGATGATGAATGTAACATGAAACTGACATTGTATTCTGCATCACATTTCATTCCATATTATATTTTAGATGTAAACTAGTTATTTATTTACAGTTTTGTGATGTATTGCGATAGTTTGCTAACCATTTATACATTTCAGATTGAAATACACTACTTAAGTCAGTACAAAATATATATTTTCAAATAAACTATCAGTGTTTTGATTATAAATGTATATATTTACATATTTTATATAAAAGAGTTCTTTAAAAGCAAATATTGAACAAAAGCTTAATCAAAAGTGTAAGTAACAAAAATATGATTTTTTATCATTATATTATTCAATATATCAAAATTTTTTATTTATATACGCCCCGAGAATCTTTTTAAGAGGGTTTTTTTAGACACAAAAACGTGTTAATTCATTGTCTGTTGGTGATTTTTAACTATTACTATTTACACAGGTCACCGACTTATTAATCACCTTATTATTTACCTAATTATCCAGAAAATCAAAGTAAACCTGGTTAAAAACGATCGATCAGAATTTTATTAAAAATATTTTCGATCCCCCAGTCGTAATAACCGATCAAATCTTTTTTTGTTTGACTTGAACAGGATTTGAATCCATGACCACAGTATGTATAGCCATTATAACGCTTAAAATAAAAACACGTTGAATTTAAAATTATATTAGAATTTTTATTTATTTTAATACAAAATGATTAATGTTATCATTTTAAAACTAACGCTATTCCCAATATTTTTTTCATATTAATTTAATTAATAGGAACCTACTAGTCATTTGTGATCCTAAATGGTGACAAACAACGCCTCTTCAAAATGTCTTTGAAAATTTATCAGTTGTCTAATAAATATCCTGCTCATTAATCAAAATTGAAGTACACACCTATTGTATGATATTTTTCAATTGATTGATGGACAAAAATAGCCATTGGTCAACCCAGTACAAAGGATGTTATGGGGATATTTTTCCATCCTGAAGTTTCCGAACGCTCTGAAGATGAATTAATGTCGCCTGTCAAACATTATCTTCACACTGACCTAAAACAATATAGTTCATAAATATAAAAGACACATTATTAATATTATATTACACAATATCAATTAAACAACAGTATATCTTCATTCATAGATATAAACATTATATATCGCATTGCATATAAATAATTCGTGTAATTTTGTTTATCACGTGTATTTTTGCACTCTTCTCTTCTATTCGATAAAGGCATAAGTGTGTCTCCCTCACTCAACACATTACTAGTGACCCCTGAGAGTAGTTGTGATAATACGCATGGCGATTAAAACGCAATAATATTTAAAATATCATAAAGAAGTAGTCAGCGGTAAAAAGTGAGCCTAGATGTATTTGAGTCCATATGACATGTAGTAACAATGCATTTACCCGTTTTACTGGGAACATATCAATAAAATTCAAATTGTCCAAAAGAAGTGTCTTAAGATGGCCTTAGATCTTGAACCTGGCACATTTCTTAAATAAGTCCACGAGAACATTAAGTTAAAAATGATCAAAGCAAATATCGCAGATTTGAGTAAAAAACATTACACAAAAATGACTAACTTTCCGACTAACCCAATCATAAGACATGTTAATAAAACCAAATATGTCTCGAGGAAACCAAAGTTCATTTTACCAATGGACTTCCTAAGCTGATATTATTTTTAAAAATAAAATGTAAATTTCTAATAATTCTCTGAACTCAAATTTGGTTTTACTCAAACAAATTGTTATTTAGTTTTTAAGCATTATATATTGTAACTGTTTTGTCAATATTGCTTTTATCGTTGTTATTATTTATTAATCTTCAAATTTGTAAATGGGTTTTTATTTTTTTCCCATTATTTCTATAATTAAATACTATTACTCATGTCAAATTTAAATAAAACATTCTCACGTTATTTATAGGTAAAAAGATTTATACACTCTGTACACCTAAATCTATTTCAAAATATGTATTGTTCTATCAATCATTGTAAAAACTTATGCATAATAAAGAAATCGTAATATATTTTACTGTGAAATATAACGAAGAGATGTTTATAGTATAATGTTTGCCAGGTAACTGATGTTTTTAACCACTTAAACCTTTAGAACTAACCACGCATTTATCCACTCATGCGATATCTTATATTATACCTATGATATTCATCGGTGGTGAAAATCCGCTGAAAAGAATAACTTTGGAAAGCTACTTTTTGTTTTTTAAAAATTCTCTACAATATAACACAGTGAGTTGGAATTGTTATTCAGACTGATTAATCGGTAGTCTGTAAGAGGGTCGACTCGCTAGAAATCCATTATTGTCGACTGCAAAAGTTTCACTAGCGTACAACTGTCATCATTATCAATCACCACACCGATATGCCACATACAAACACATCATCATCCTGGCAAACAATATAATATTTAGATATTGTGCTAAAGTAACAAACAACCTATTGTACATATTATTATTGTATCTCAATTCTTTGCCCAACTATTAATTCAATATGCTTACTTAAAGCAACAGTGATCGATGAACGCTGTAATAAACTTGTGCTCAAATTACAACTAATAATCAATCAATAATCTCATAATTCTATACTTTGACTTATGATATAGGATTTCTACATAATCCTTTTTTTATTTCAATGTCACCTATTAAAATTCCTTTATTAAATTATAATTTTACATTGTTCAAATAACACAAAACGTCTTATGAGTTAGATCTAGGTGTACGGAATATATAAATCATTTTATGTATAACTAACATGACAATTTTAATAACATTTTTTATTTAATATGAGAGGTTCTTAATATTTAATAATAAAAAGTATGGGTGAAAAAATAAAAACCCGTTTATATACAAATATGAGGATTAATAAACAATAACAAAAATAGGCTCTAAATTAACAAAAATAATTACAAAGTATCATATTATGTTTAAAACTAAATAGCAGATTTATTGGGTGAAACAATAATAAAAATATTCTATCCAATATCTTTGTGTAATGGAACATCTTCAAAAGTATAATTCAAATGAAATAATTGTAATATTTTCATATAAACGCTTTTTATATACAGTATAGGAAATATATTATAACACCACAATTTATACCACATAAAAATATTTAAAAAACGTATCAAATAAAGTGAAGGCGGGTGTAAATTGATTATTTCCTTAAAAATGTTTTGTTTTGCTATTAAAATGAATTTCTTTACCTACCACAAAATATGCAAGTATACTTTTACTGATTATTATAATTTTAAACTTTGACTCAGTTTATCCAAATTAAATTAAAGCATTTGAACAAATGCATCGCTGAAAAAAATCACACCCAGCTTGATGTTCTTTCAGTGGCTTGTGAATTTTGCACCGCTGAAAACTTTATATCTGTCACTATCTCTTTTTTGCCGTCACTATCTATCTCTTTTTTGCTGTCACTATCTTTAAGTCTTTTTGGTGGCATTATATTTTATCTAGCTCACACAGAAGACAAACGGCAATGAAAAAGCTTGGCGTTCGACCCTCATAAATCCATCTTTGGGTAAAGCGGAACTAAATTTGAAATGTCTCAAAAGCGCACCGCAATCATTCAATACATATACCTTATGTGGGCATTCATTTTTATAAACATTCTCAGTATTCTCATCAACGATTCTTTTTATAAGCAAAAATAATATGTTATGAGTAATTGGGTGATATTATAAAAAACGACAGAAATTGCAATGACGCGTTGTTGTAATAAAATACTTTAATAAGACTATTGAATCTTATTCATTTCTCTCAAACATTACTTTCTTATAAATATTTTGCCGGCGTTCATCGATTTTCATATATATTTCCATGCAAACACTAACCAGATCATTAAATCTATAGTAAAGCAGCGTAATAGCTCAGGGGGAAAGACGCGCCGCTATCAATACTGTGGTCATGGGTTCAAATCCCGTTCAAGTAAAAAATAAAATAAATTGATTTAATCGGCTATTACGGTTATTGCTGCGATCGGGAAAAATATTAATAAAATGCAGATCGATATTCTTAATCCAGGTTTACTCTGAGTTCCTAGATTGTAAGGTAAATACTGAGGCAATTATTAAGTCAGAGTCGCTCTGTCGGTGACCTGTGTAACTAGTAATAGTATAAGATCACCAACAGACAATTAACACGTTGTTGTGTCTGAATTAACTACTCAAAAAAATCTCCTCGAAATAAATAAATAAGAAATAATACAAAACTTACATCATTTTATTTTATTATAAACCATGCTGTTACATGCTTTAATACAATGCAAAGATTTAAGTGGCACATGAAAACCCTATTAGAATATTAAAATAAAGCTGGCGGCGATGAAGTGTTGAAATGACGAATCTAAAGAGACATTGTTCATGAATTTCACTGTTGAGTATTAAAGCAAGAATAAAACTTCAAGGCTTAAGTCCAGATTCGGGGTTTGGTTGAAAACTTATATAGAATAATTCACGAATGCTAATTCCGCTTCTTGTATGCGGAAAATATCACTACACACTGGGAACTTCTATACTCACTAACCAATAATTGCTCTTTTACAAAAATATAACAAAACCAAAATTTACCCAGTAGATTTAGTGGCATAATGTTGGTGCATTCTGTCATATTGCTGTCTGCGGCGTTTGCATGTTATAAAAGTGGGTGCATTTTTATAAAAGTGATCTTTTTGTGTGCATGCCTTATCAAAGTTGCTTGTCTGTAATGTTGGTTCATGTCCCCACTAGTGTCTAGTAAGATAGTAGCTACTCTAAGCTGTCATCACAACCACCAAACCATGAATTATGCCCAACCAACTAGACACATTCATTCCCCAACAGTACTATCAAATTCGTGTCTCAAACAGAATGGCCGTGGTTCCACTGTCACAAATATCAACACAAATAAACACTGAATAATATGAACCATCCTAATGAAAAGGCAACTGACACAAAATTATCTCCTATTAAAATTATGTAACCACATTATACTGGATGGACTTGACCTAATGAGCATATTTTATTTATATTCAGGTGATAGGGTATTTAAAAAACAAGTGATTTTTAAGTATTTTTATTATTAATTAAAAATAATTCGTGATTTTTCAATCAGCTTTTTGTGTGAAATACGCAGTAGTGAAGTCGCATGTGATGTGTCACCACCACCTAAAATATTTTCAGTTTGGTTAGGTTAGTCCACCCTATCTATATACATAGATTAAATTATTTTTTTAAATTTTATTGTACATATAAATACATATAATATTATTATGTCATACTGCAGTACCACTAGAGCATTACGGGGGATCCCAAGTCACCGTGATGATGTGCAGCACTCGTCAGTTGGAACATGAAAGAGGAGAAAAGAAAAATCAATAAAAAATTAACAAGAAGTAGAAAAAAGAAAAAAAGGAGAAAAACATTAAAAGACGAACAATGTAAAAAATTTAAATATTTTAAAGAACCATTACTGATATAAATGAAATTAAAGATAACCTTGTAGTTATTTATTTATTTATTTCCATATAAACGCTCAGAAGAGCTTTTTTATAGATAAAAACAATAGTAATAAAATAGGTAAACAAAAATGAAAAGTACATATATAAAAAAAAGTTTTTATAAAATGTATAAATAGAATTTATATGTAATATAAAATAAAATTATCTGCAGCGTATATGTTATTTCTTAACTAAAAACTAAACAATATGTAAACAACCTGTAAAAAACCGTAGCATAGCCGCGGTAGTGCTTTAAGAAGTAGAATCGTTATTAAAATAAATTTTACACTCTTTGTATTTTTTAATAAACGTTTAAGGAGAAAGCTTCCGCTTTTAATCATACAATGGTTTTATTTTGACGGTGAATAAGAATAAAAGTATGAAAATTTCACCGACCTCGTACCGGTCCAGGAGTGATTCATTTCAGGACGATGACAAACGAGCCAGGTGAACGGAACCTCTCTCTTTATTATTCAGGATATGTGATAAATCTATGTTAAAAGCACTCGTGTATCGATTGCTGAAAAGTGTGGGTAGATTTAACATAGGTGTGCTTTACACCTTCGGGATGCTTTCAATGGTTAAAACTAGTTCCAATAAGTTTAAAAGCTACATATTGAATTGACAAAACCGCAAGCTTTAATCATTTTTTTTTTATTATTTAATACCGTAAATACTGACTCGTTATGTAAACACAACGTTTATTTAGTAAAAGGGCTAAAAGTAAAGCTTTTCCATCTCCAGTAAAAGATAAATTATGACCAGCGTGACCTATCTGCCGGAAAAACACTTGGAAATGGAAAATATGCTTTTTGCTGGCACTTTTGATATGTCCGCTTCCCACAATGAACGTGATAATCAAGCTAAAATCTTATTCCTGTTAACGTAATATTCGGATTACAAAAGCATGATAAATTAATAATAAAAATTCTAAGTAAAACCTTAACCGTATGACTAAAAACTGGCAACGAAATTTAGTCAACTTATTTCATTTTCTGTTACCTTCTTTGAAAAAAATCTGTCATCTTTCGTAAAAATCAAACAAACATACGTTATCCTAGGAAAAACTCTACACATTTTTTTCTATATTTAAATATACCAGCGTAATAGATAGATAAAACTAGTGGCTACAGATACTATGGTCGTGGGTTCAAATCCCGCTCAAATAAAAAAAAGCTTTTATTACGACTGGGAGATCGGGAATAATATTAATAAAATCCTCATTGTTCGTCGTGATCAAAATTTATGGATTGTAGTGTAGTGATAGTTAAAATCATAGACAATGAATTAACATGTCTAAAAAACTAATTTCACAGCAAAACGTTACAACATGAGAAATGTAATAAATATAACTTTAATTTACTCTTACCCAGTATTAATAGTAATTCTTAAAGAAATTTAAAAAATCCCGTTAACAGTTTGTTAGTTAAAAAAATTCTGGCTCATTAAATTTTTTCAGAGTTTCTTCTTTTCAAGCAAAAATAATCCTACCCAAAAATACACGATGAAAAATAATTCTGAATAAATTCTTACTGTCTACGCGAAGTTTTCTAAATAAAAGAATATTTTTGATCGCGTTGAAAAAAAAAGGACAACGATAAGATAATGTCTCATACACACTGAAAATTTGTATGAGACACTGCTTATTATTCTCTTATAATTCATATTTAATAAAAAATATATTATTTAATTAATTTGATACAATTACATACATTTTTTTGGGCTTTGCTTGATCATATAAAAATAGTAAAATCATTTCATATAGCCCGAATAAGTTTTCAGTTAAAGTTACAGGTTCGTCGGGAAGATTTTTAAAGTTCTACAATTTTTCCTCTCGTTAAGCTTCGGTCGGTGTATTTTTAAATATTCATCTTCTATAATTTATTCACTCGCTTCTTATTATTGGCTTTTAACTTAATATACTCTAAAGTTGTACTTTTGAATATTGAATACTCATATACATATCTGAGAATTTTGAAGGAAAATATTGTTGATACTACTATAAAATATTCTCTTAATAATTAATAAAATTAATAAAATTAATTTTATAACTAAATTAACTTAATAAAATTAATATAAATGATTGTATATGTGCTGCTGATTTCTAAATCCAGTCACTTGATTATAAATGAATATTCTTTATTGAAATAACAATTCATCTTGGAATTTAAGATGTTAGTATTTATATTTTTTTTCCATTAGTTAAATAATAATACACAGAAATAAAACAAAAACTCACCAAAAAGGTGGAAAATCATAAATTAACATACATTTAACATCATTTATAATAAATAATATATTTGTATGTATGTATAAAACATAGTGAAGTGCTTGTACAATTAATAAAATAAATTATTTTAAATAATATTTTTTTAAGGATATACATATAATAATTAAATGGACTAAAGGAAATATGGTAATAAAATTTAATTACCATAATTCCTTTAATCTTAAATAAAAATGGTTATAGTTAAACTTTAAACGATGTGTATTTTTTCAATATATTTTTTTTTATTTTCACGCAACCCTACCTCCCCTTAAAATGTTATTTATTAATTTAAGTCCATCCTTTTAATTTTTTATACTGAAATAATTTCTTTAGAATTAAATTGTTAATAGTAATAACAATACATGTAGCTATTTAATATCTCATAAAATATTCAATTAGTTTTTCTTCTTTTTTTAATAAATCCATGACGGAGTATTTCAATATATTCATTCAATTAATTAATTCTAAGTAAAGTATGCTATAGATAAAACAGACATGTTGTATTTTAGCCCAATTACGAAGATAGTAAACGGTGATCCTTTATTTAATCCCATGTATGTATTTGATTGGCAGATAAACACGCCCGAATAATATATTTTTCACGATGTAAAGTTCATGGTGAGTGTAATAACATAAGTAATATCGAAAGCTGTAAAGACGACACCATTTCCCAGACGCCTTGTAAGTAATTGCGAGTACAAAGGAATTGCTCACGGGACTAGAATACTCCATAACTTCACTACGTCTTTTACAACACTGCTAATCATTATATAGCTTTCGAGTTATCGGCGTAGTAAACCTCAATCCTGAGTCAATATATCTTTATTAAATTAGCAGAATTAAACATATTAAATATAATTCCTCTTATTTAGACCGTCATAATTGAGGAGGTGGGTGAAATAATGTGATACGTCTTTTTACCGTAAAATATCTCAGATCAGATGGATCTATGTGAAAAAACAATTTGATGTCATTATTAGATTTCCCGTTATGGGCATTTGATACATACAAAAAAAATCATCAATTAAATAATGAATCCTTGAAACTGACAATTTCAGTATACGCCTTTATTCCACCAAGCTTCTTCATTGTTGATTGTTCTTGCTTCTTCTTTAAATGATGCTTTACGACGGGCTTTAAATCAGCGATACTTTACTGACGAGTGCTGAATTATCATCACTGCAACTTAGGATCCCCCGTAATGCTCTAGTGGTACTGCAGTATGATATAATAAGAATATAATATTAAATACATAAAAATATTAAAAAAAATATTTTATCCTTAGTTTTATTTAAAAAAAATACATTTATCAATAATAATAATAATAATAATAACAGAGCCTACAACCTTGTCTTAAAACAATATTACAAAATGAAGAGAGGTTATTTAACCTTTTATAAATAAATCGGTAGCTTACATTATTGTAATTACGTTCAGTTTTAACTATTATTTTAAAGATAATCAAATTTGTTTTGAATTTGAGTTGTAAGTACAAATTTCTATAAAATTCACTTTTTATTGTGAAAAACTCGTGCATTTGCGGCACTCCAGTTTTTATTCTATCTTATTTTTATACACCTTCCTTGCTTACTAGAAATGTACATTCTAAATAAATGAAAACACAATTTTTTAATCATTATAAAGAATATAACTTTATCCAATACATATAATGCCAATTTAATTATTATTAAGTACTGTACTATTCCATCGAACGTCAAAAAAATGTAAATACCCACTGTTTATTATTATCTGTGAAATATTGTTGGTGAACAAATATTTGGGCAAACAGCCAAAAGGAAGGTTTCGGTTTTGTTAAACGTTGTCAGCTTTTTTGGCTTCGGAGACAATTTTGGATTTGGAACTTTGTGGATTTAGTTGCAGAAGCAAGTGCAATGCATTGAAACAATCCAGATATTACTTATTCAGACATTTTCCTTTCAATCCTTTTTTGGCCACCGATAGTGTAGGAACGTCTACAAGACAACTGTGTAAAAATATTGAGAGACTAAAAATAATATATTTATTATGATGTATTGGTATGTTATTATGCTGACAAATATTATTGTAATCAAATATTGAGATCCAAATCAAAATTAAATTAAATTAATAAGTGAAATCTATTCGATTGAATAATATTAATAAAATCATGATACCGGGTTACTCTAAACTGTGTGTAACTAAATTATTTTAAAAATTGTCACAAACTAAATTATTATGCAAATCTACTAGAGTTTATTCTTGTGGTTATTTAATAATCCTCATATTTTTAATAGGGTTTTTATTTTACTTCCATACTTTTTGTTATTTAATATTACCTCTTATATCAAATAAAAATATTATTGAAATTCTTATTAAAACTTAGGATAGAGTATATAAAAATATTTATATACCATAGGATATAGACACCTAAGACTAATTCATTGATGTTTTGTATTATCAAAAAATGTAAAATTATTATTATATATGTATACAAATCTGGCAAATAATTCTCATTCATACAATAAAATAAATTTAAATAATCCAGTGATTTGACATTAATCCTACTGTCTGTAAATTTAAGG
>JAGTTH010001692.1:0-52321 GCA_022606485.1 Agraylea sexmaculata
GAGACCAACTTTACTGTTTGGTCGTCAATTTCCAATTGTATATCAAAGTTATCCGTACTTTTGTCACATACCGACTTGGAGAAACCATGGAAATACTTTTGTAAAAAATTATTTACAAATGTAGCTAAACGGCTAGGGTGGGATGCCAAACCTGGTGAATCCCATCTAGACACACTCCTTAGAAGTTTAGTACTCAATAGGATGGTAGGATTTGAAGATGAAGACACAATTGCTGAAGCTAAAAAAAGGTGATCACAGAATTTCCATTTATTCAACAACATAAGATTATTTTAATTGTTTATGTTCAGATTCACGCTTCACTTGTCTGGTGAATCACAATTACCGGCTGATTTAAGATCAGCTTGCTACAAAGGAGTATTATTACATTGTGACGATGCCACCTACGAGCAGTTCATCCAATTGTACCGTTCAGTTGAGCTCAACGAAGAAAAGGATAGAATAAGCCGGGCTCTCGGTGTTATCAAGAATGAGAAAATGTTAGAAAAAGTTATCCAGTTTGCTATGTCGGTAAGTGTATACAAGCGATATCATAGACGTCATACAATATTGTTCAATATTTGTAATTTAATCCAATTGTAGGATGATGTTCGCTCACAAGATTCAGTATTTGTCATAATCTCTGTTGCTCATAATAGAAAAGGAAGAGACCTTACTTGGAATTTCTTCAAGGATAATTGGGAAATGTTAATGGATCGATACCCTGTAATTAATCATTATATTTTTTTTATGGAGCTATAGATTTCGTACGGTTATTAAATGATGAATTATTTGTTGTAGCGTGGCTGTTTGTTACCTCGATTAATAAAAGTTACCTCAGAAAATTATGCTTCTGAAGAGATGGCTAATGAAGTTGAAGAGTTTTTCAAATCCCACATAACACCCGGAGCAGAAAGAACTGTTCAACAAAGTGTTGAAACCATTCGGTTGAATGCCGCATGGCTCAAGAGAGATTTGGGAAGCACTACTGAATTCCTACTTTCATATAAGTGAATGTATTAAATTTTGTGTGAATGAATGTTTGCCAACAAACTTTTTTTAATGATGGAAATTTTAGAGTATTTTTTTGTTTGTTTATTTTAAAAAGTTCCTCTTATTATTGAAAAAAAAGATTATTCATCATGTCTAGTTACCCTTGGCTAATACAATTAATGTTTTTATATTAAAGTATTGGTTTTTTTTTATAACTTATTTTGATAATGGTTCATACATTACAATGGGAAATTCCTCTTATTTAAGTTCAATGAAAGTTTTATGTTCGCATACATATCCGTTGGAAATACATAATACATGCTTGCAAATGTGTTTCTATAAAAAAAGGATTCATAAGGTTTAGAAATGCATTTAATAGTATTACATATATACAATTATAGACAAATCACTAGCACATTGTTTTTTTTCTAATAATATACATATTTGTATTGTGTAGAAAGTATTTGCTGAATATTATTTTGTCATTATCAGTATAATAAATGCCAAAGTAATTGCTCACTCTGTTGTTGCATTTTGACAGTATTTAATTGTTTATACAAATAAAATAATCCTCTGCGACCTGCTTTAATGTTGTTCATTTTACACTAATATTTTTATTTGTAACTTATGTACATTGAGAATTTCATTAGATTGCATACATATTATAAGTTTTTATTGTCAAATGTATGTTGGATGGTGTATTTAAACTGTTGTATCTGAATTTCAAGAGTCTATTAAATCTGACAAATTCGCACTTATGTGTTTTTATCCTCCGTCTTCTTTTAGTATTTTAATAGAGGAATGAAAGAACTTTTTTTAAGATAACATTTTATTGGTTCAGAAGTGGTTCTGTGGTAAGGGCTTCAAATACTGTGGTGATGAGTTCAGATCCCGCTCAATTAAAATAAAAAGATTTGATCGGTTAGTACGACTAGGAAATTGGGAATTATATTATAGCGATCCGATAATTAATAAAATCCCGATGGATCGTCCTGATCAGGTTTACTCTGATTTTCTGGGTTGTAAGATAAATACTGAGGCGATTATTAAGATTGGGCAGAGCCGATCTGTCAATGAATTAACATTGTAGTGTTTAAAAAACGAAAAAAAGCCTCTCGGGGCGTATATAAATAAATAAACTTTTAGACACAGTTTACTGTATATTAATTATCTACTCAAGCAGTTTGTGGATGAAACTGAGAAAATAGTCGCATCCTCTAATGGGAGAGGTTGATTGTTTAGTATATTACCTGTGGTTGAGTAGTTTGACCATAAATAAAGGATAATGAGTGTGTTGGCTCAAAATACACGCTCGAAGCTGGTCAAAATTGATATTGATTGTGAGGTTATACGATGTCGGGAAGAAGATTACATCAGGTAAGCGGGTATAATTTCAGCGCATCCAGTATGCCAAATTTATGTAAAGCGATGAAAATTGAATCATCCCATCAGCCGCAACTATTTCACCACAATAATTTATGACGAAGCCTCCGATATACTGATAGGTAGGTACATTCTTAAAACACTTAGCTTTTAATCAATGAGCTTATATTATAGAGATGCTAATAATATTTTAAAAGACGTAAATACCATGAGGCCAGGCATACAGGCAGGCACCAAAGAATTTCGTGTGTTAACCGCTTGTGGCGCTGCTTCTATCGCCTCGCTAATTCAAATGGATAACAGTTAATTTGTAAATACAATGGAACATCGATATAACGAAGCTCAAGGGGAATGACAAAAAATCTTTATGTCGAGTATTTCGATACATCGAGGTTTTTTTGGATCGTTGTATAGAAGTTCACAATCATTATTATTACATACATTACATATAACTCTGAAAAAGGGTGAAATCACTTATCTTCATAGTTTCATTAATTCGAACACACTGCGTAGGGATTTGCAAGTATGTAGTAACACTTTTAGACTTTCGTCGATACTATTCAAAGCTTCGATTCAAAGATTCAAAGTCGAATAGGGGCAAAACGAACAATGAAAATCTTTATAGGTAACGAGGTTCAACTATAATAGAATCATTGTCATAGATTAGGTTTTGCTTCATAATTCGTTCGTACATACAAAAATATGTATATTTTATGTTATATTGTGAACGGTCCTTAGTAAAGAAATATTTGAACGATTTTTACATATTAGGTTTTAAAATCAATTCTTTCGATTTCATGACTTTAATTTCCCATTTTATACAACATTTCTTTAATTGAACTTCAAATATTTTAAGGGAATGATTGACATGTAATTTATCAGCCACATTACATGTAGTTTATCGAGACCTTAATTAATGATCAGTCTACTAGTTAAAATGTAAAAATTTTAATAATTATTTTGAAACATATTTTAAATATGTGAAGTATCATTTCGACTGCTCTAGCGTAGAATATCGTAAGTGCAAAAAAATCTGTATGCTATTTATGGAACGGAGCTGAGAAGTATGGAAGTTCAATGAAAACTTAAACGTAAAAACGTGTCCGGGTATTTTTTCCGTGTTGGTACTGAGAAGGAAAATCTATTATGGTTAAGTTGTTGTGGTATGATAAAAAACTAACTAAATAAATAAAATATGGGACACATTTTGTCAGTTTCCAAATTATCTGAAATAAAATATATTGAATGTTAATAATAAAATAGGTAGTTATTGGTAGAATAAGAGAGTTGTGGGTGCTCTTAAGACGTCGAGGTATACCTATAGGATGAAGGTACATAAATTATGTCCAGAGTTGGCCATTCCTCTTTATCACTTCAAGCATCTCTTGCGGAAGTCACAATGGCTGCTTGGAAACCCAACACACGATTGTTTCTCTCTTATCGAGTTATTCGCCTTACATTGTTTGCTTCATCACATATCCGTCCTTCTTTCTATATATGGCATTGCTCATTTGTCACAGGGTGTCTCCCAGCACACTCAATAAATATTCAGCACAGGTTCATAAATATATTGATTGTAGGGAAAATTTTCATGGGTACTCAATATTTTATAGATTCATGAAAGGAAACATAAGGAATAATTTTAATAAGATTTTGAAGGTAACCTGCTTAAGCTTGGGATGTCTAGGCGTGCATCGCCATAGTACACCGTAAAGACTGTATGTATGAATATCAGGATGGTGGACCAAGTAGACGATTCTGACTGAGACAATTAAGCTTGGGATTTCTAGGCGTGGGTCGCGTCGCTGTAAACGTACACCGTAAAGACAGTAATAGACTTGCTATGCTGTACTTTTGTTCGATTTTTTGTTAATTAGTGCCTCACCCGAGGCTCAGACGAGGCATTAACTAACAAAATACCGAATATAAGTGTAGTGAAGTAACTCTACTATCGTATTTACGGTGTACGTTTACGGTGACGTATGCCTGGGAATCCATTACTTAAAGTCGCCAAGAAAATCGATATTAAGCTTCCATCGATGATTTGGACTATATTTTAGCTATGTATATGAAAGTGTACATGCAATAGTTAAGTGATCAATTCTCAGCAAATCAAGAAAACATACATTTTTGTTTTTTCCTCATACATCCTTTTTATAACATAATATTACCTCTCATGTCAAATAAAAATAAAAATTCTCATGTTAGTTACAGGTGAAAAAAATTATATACTCTGTAAAGCGAAGTCTAATTATAAGATGTACACATTTTATTATTAAACATTGTAAAATTCACACTTAATAGAGAAATTGTAATATACTATATAAATTTCACAAACTATTATTAAAACAAGATTTCCCACTTGATATTTTACAATTATACACTTTTATTAGAGAATAATGTATAAATTGGCTCGTGTTTCAGTCCAAGCAATTAATTTACTTTTACAAAGTGCAAAGGAAAATCCCGTATAAAGGCAGTGGGTTATTATGCGCGGTATTTGCAGAGGTAATTTAACCATTTATGTGCTAATTTTCAATATTCCCTGAACTGCCACGACAGATGCGATTAATCCAGATACCGTGCAATGATAATGAGTGCCGATGTATTGTTGTGGATGATGGTGTAAGGTGGAAAGCAGGTGGTAATTGTGGGCGGAGTATTCTTAGTCCAGTGGTAACGTGTGAATGTTGTATCCGCCCACTTGTGATTGTTTCAATTAAACTGATTATCATTTCATTGCGTGTCTTGCTACTGTATTCTTATTGTTTAACGTTTATTAGCCGCCATTACGATGCATGTGTTCAAGAAATAAAAAGTATCTCCCTATACTTAATGCAAGTCTAATGAGATCAATCGGTTTTCTTTTTTCAAATTCTGACATGTCGACGCGGAATTCTCTAATAAAAAATTCAAATGATCAAGATGGCGTCGGAATAAAAGATGTTATCAGCAAAAAGGCGTTGCTTACTCATCCAACGGTGTAATTATGAACGGGTGTATTTTTTCACAATACAACTCCTTTGTTTTATATTCAGAATAAAATACCACACAATTGAGTTGTAAAACCTTCAATAATTAACACAAATTATTACTGTTTTTATGCCGTCGATCCACCCCAATTGTCTAACGATTCATCGCCCTGACTATTTATTTTTAATGATTAATTAGTGTGTATGATAAATCGATTGAAATACTTTTTAAGGGATTTTTATTTAGAAAAGCATTAGTATATAGGTGAATAGTGAAAATGTTGATCTAAGCGGATACTTTTAGTAGTATCCAGGCCATTTTTTTAAATTGTGTATGATTGTTGCAGTTACACTTTTATGAAGAGGAAAAACAGACCGAGGATGTTTTTAAAATAAAATAAAAAATAATAATAATCCACTTAAAAGGGAAATATGTACTTCTCACTTAAGTAAAAAAAATGATTTGATCGGTTATTACGACAGGATATCGGGAATTATATTTTAAAAAATCCGATCGATCGTCTTGATCCCGATTTACTCTGATTTACTGGGTTGTAAGGTAAATACTGAGGCGATTATTCGTCAGGCAGAGCCGCTCTGCCGGTGACCTGTATAACTAGTATTTACCTAATAAATCTTAACTTATAATTTAAAATTTATTAAGTACACCGACATACATTGAATTAACACGTTGTATCTAAAAAAATGTAAAAAAAAACCTTCTCAATAAGCCCCTCGGGGCGTATATAGATAAATATGATTATTAATAAGAGAGTAGTTAAAAACAGACCTAACCCAAGTGGGTGTAATGAAGTGCCTTTGAGCACTGGACACTGCGCGGGTGTGTTATATTTTTCTCCCATGAATATAAAATTTTGTATGAAAATGAACGATTATAAATATCCGAGAATTTAAATAGAATGATTTACTAATTTAATAAAAATATAACCCGCGCAATGTCTAATGCCCCAAGGCACTCTTCAGTGCACCCACATAGCCGAGCTTTGGTCATAAGAATACAGCATGTATAAGAGGCAGGAAAACCCCAAAGAAGTAAATAAGAAGAAGATAACCGTCTTACACACTGATGGATACAGGTTATCCAATTGTATATCCATTAATTATTTATTGTAACACCCGTGGCACAATTATCTTACTTATAAAATATGCAATAGCAATAGCATTCATTAATTAAAGACACATTAAACTAGCAAACAGTGAGTCGACTACCTGGTTTATTAATACATATTAAGAATCGTTGGCTAAAACCCACTCGTTGTCGAGGGAGCGTTGGCTCGTAAATTATGAGGCGGTTAAAACCTTCAGCCAATACGAATAAAATACTTTGTAATTTTGTATTCAAATTAGTAATTGGTTAATTGACGAGCCCGGTGAGAATTATACCGCTTTTTAGTGCGATCCTCTTCGTATTCAAATATGCCATTATTAGCATTAAACGAGACCATTATAAGATGATTTGTGAACATATTAGGTACCAATTTATAAACTACCCGATGATAATAAAGTAGTTACTGTGGAAAACTCATTTAATTTTATTGAATGTAAACTCAAAGAGGAATAAATATTTTTGGGAATTATTATCTCCCTTAAAATCCAGGAAATCAGAGTAAATTTATATCGAGACCATCCATTTAAGGATTTTATAAATATTATTCCTGATAAAAATACAGGTCTGATGGATTTTTTATATCAGTAAATCAAAAGATAAGTCGAAGCTAGATTCTCTAATATCTTATATCGAATGATTCATTTCTTTAGTACTTTTTCTCTATTATGTTTGATCCAATAAGCTAGAAGTCTGCATTAAATATTAATTGAAATGTAGCAATTCCACGAAAATGAAATCAAACAAGTCTAACATAAAAGTCAGTGGGTTGTTATTTAACATCCTCCATAAAATACGTATGTCAGTAGCGATAAGTATTATTTGTGTTTGTTTTTTGCTGTTAAGATCGTGATTTAAGAACGCATTGCGTATAATAAATAAATGCGTGTATGGAGGAGATGTATGAAGATAAAATGAGTTATATGACAAGTCAACTTCTAGCGACAGAATCCTCAGGATATATAAATCAAAACATCACCTTATTTTTCCACCAACATCACATTATAATATTTATTACTAAATCTAATAAAAAAGGGCACGACACCACAATAACAATAAACTATTCGATGTGCACGTTTAAAACATTAAAATCACCCATATTCATAAGTATTTGTACTTAATTATGTTGTTAAAAAGAGGATTTATAATAAAATTCATCGGTGATGACTTTACATTTTTAATATATTTATAATATTAGCTACGACTACAAGGACCACACAGAAATGGGATATATATATATATATATATATATATATATATATATATATATATATATATATATATATATATATATATATATATATATATATATATATATATATATATATATATAATCATTGTACACTTTAATATTTGAAAATAAATTAGGTATGTGTATGTACTTTATTTATTTATATGTACGCCCTAAGGCACTTTTTAGAGGGTTTTTATTAATTGTCTGTCGGTTATCTTAACTATTACTAGTTACACAGACCACCAACAGAGCGGCTCTGCCCTACTTATCAGTAATTACAATGCAGGAAATCAGAGTAAATCTGGATCAGGACGATCGTTTAATTAATATTATTCCCAATCTCCCAGTCGTAATAACCGATTAAATTATTATTTTTTGCTTGAGAAAAAAGTATATCCCTTTTGGGCGGATTATTATTATGTTTTTTCTTATTTTTTAAAATAGCCTTCGTCTGTTTTTGCTCTTTATAAAAGCGTAACTGCAACAATCATACACAATATAATTGTTTGGCCTGGATACCATATCCCTGATCGATCGTAAATACTAATTAAATATTTTTTTTTACTTGAGTGGGATTTGAACCCACGACCACAGTATTTATAGCCACGCGCTTTATCCCCTAAAATGGTTTTGAACTAATAAAGGCAATAATTACAATATTTTTATACTTTTTTGTTAGAGAACTATTGTTGCTAAGCAATTAAGGACTGATTCTATTATATAAAATTAGGTTTTCTACAGAAGTAATTTGTTCTGCTTCTACTGTAAATATATTCAAGACATGATATATCATCACAAAGAATCTAAATATTTTGATGCACTTTTCCAATGGATCCTCATTCATGTTTGATGGCGGCTTTATTTGAAATGCATCGATCAAGATTGCACAAATGTGTATATAATTAATTTGAAAATGTCACTCGTGTAGCAATAGTCCATGGCAATTTATAAATCCAAGTGGCTGTATAAAGTGGGTCGTGTAACTATTAGTAAATAGTAGTAGCAAATAGTGAGTAGTTTATCAATAATATAGTATCTTTCTTACATATCGGTTAACAATGGAGATTGATTGGCTGCATAATAAATGCAGCTGTCCACCTTTAGATAAATATTCGCATTGCTAAACCGGCTTCGACAACTACTATTATGAAATACGCCGGAAATTCGTCATTATTTAATTTTAAAACCTTTACAATGTATCAAATCATATAAGTGAGTCAGCATTTAGACCTTGTAGCCCTTATTATATGATAATTAAATAAATTAAATCAGAATGTTCATGTTTGTAAGCAAGAGTTCACTGACTTGGATGACTTTTATTAGATTAAAACAATCTATAATATTTTGACCGATTATCCAAAAAAAAAATTATCATGTCTTATTAGCCCAGTCAAATTAGGAAGAAAAAGGGCCAAACCTCGGAATTTGAGCCAAGAAGCTGTAATTTTGCATACACCTTTATTTAAGTGTTATAAAAGTTGTGTGAAAAATCGAATAAAATCAGTTATTCGAGATAAAAGTGTATACCGAAATAAAAGTGCATGCAAAAATTACAGCTTCTAGGCTCAAATTCCGAGGTGAAACTGTAATTTCACTAGGCTATTCATATTATAAGTATTACAGAAGTTTTATAGAAAAAGAAGTAAGTACTTGCCATACAGGACGATCAATCTTTAACAAAAATGCAGAATTAATTTTACAAAGAATCTGCCCGGCTTGTTGTTCAGAAATGTAAAACAACAAGAAAAATAACCTTTTTGCGACGATATGATGTAAATTTTTAAAGGACAGCTATGGGATATTAAAACGATGTAAAATTCGATGAGAATATTATAAATATATAATTTTATTATTATACCAACACAGTATAGATACAAAACAAAGGATACTATTATAATAATATCCCGTGTTTAACATGCAATTTTCATAAGATGCTTATTAATATAGTTTATTGATACTATTATAAGATTGGGACTATTACGTTTAGATTAAGCCACCCACATATTGTTTATGTTTTGTATAATGGATCCCTATTACGGTTTCAAATTTATTGGTTATAAACCTTTTAAAAGTGAGCATGGCTGATTCATAATAATAAGTATTATAAGGCAAACAAGTTCATTATAAAGTCCGATCAGAACAGTCACTGGATAAAGTGTGATGAATATTGCCTCATCGTCATCATCATCATCATCATCATCATCATCTTGTATTCAATTGAATCGAACAATAGACACACACCTTTGACATTGAAACAAAGATCAAATTATAAAACACATCACCTCTACAATGTTAATTTCAAGTTACGTAAATGTTTTGTGGCGTAAGATGAATTGATGGGCGGTTTTGATTTCTGATACATTCTTCGATATCTATACACAGTTGCTTTCTAGACCTACTATATATATTTAAGTTTAATTAAAAAAATAATTAACTGTTACCCACATATATGTATTGGAAAATCAATTCGACTGAAAGCATGAAAAATTATTTACTCGAATTTCCTAGATAAGACAGCTTTTTCTACTTATAAGCTTCTAAGAGCTTATTTCATTTCGTTTTTGTAATAATAAATATTTTTTTTAATTCGGGATAAAAAAGATTCAAACTAATAACCACGTGCAAATGTATGTATGTTTACTTTAATTTAAAAAAAGTACAAACTGTGTAGTACATTAATTAATGCAATCTCAATTATTTAAATTGTTTAATGTGTCATTTTACATTTTTCATGAAATAATTGTACATGTTTATAAAAAAGATTAGATTTTCCATAAAGCAGAAAAAATCTAATAATTTCGCGTGTATATTGAAAAAAATGATTGTCTAACGGACGTATTCAATATAATATAATAGTGTAATGAGAATGTGTGCGTGCGGTACGTATGCGTGTACACTTATACTACCAAGCTCTAATCTATTCGTACACGCACCAATACTATCAGATTTTGTAAGACTCTCTAACACATTACCATATTAAACAAGTCTTGGGTTGTCATTATCAGAGACAATGAATAATATTGACAATGCTTTAAATAAAATGAAAAACACAAAGGAAACGATGTCGAATTTTAGTTTAAATGTTAAAAAGACAAATCAACTAAGTTTCAATGAATTTTGTATAAAACACTTATCCTGCAAACGTCGTCTTGACAACAACTTCAAGAAATACAGGGTGGACTTAAATTTACTGAGAATATTTAGGAGGTCATAGGGTATCGCAAATATAATCGAAAAATAATATAAAATATTAACAAAAACTTTTTTATTTTTAAAAAAATTCAAAATTATAGAAAAACTATTAATTATGTATTTAACGGACACAATACACACGTGACAGTCACCGCTGAGTATTTCACAGAAACAGCTGATTCCAAGATGGTGGGACAAACTCGATTCCAAAACACCATTAATATTTTTAATAATTATTAAAAAAAATAATTAACAATATTTTGTTGTGATACCCTACCACCCCTTACATCATCATCATCATAAGCACTCCAGTTCAGTGATGACCCAAGGCTTCCCGCACCAGCATCTTCCACTTAATGCTCCTCCAGTTATTAATTCCTAAACTCCTAACTACCTTATAGAACTCGTCCGCCCACCTTAGCCTAGGTCTACCCTGCCTTCTCTTGGATAGTATTTACGATGCTATCCCCCCTGCTCTTTCCACGTGTCACCCCCTAACATATTCTCAGTTAATTTAAGTCTATTAAAGTCCACCCTGTATATTATTTGAAAAGAGTGTGTATATAGTTTAAGTAATGAATGAGGCAAAGTAGAATGTATTAACAACTAGTTTAGTTATCAAAGAGGTCGTCATTTTATTAAATGACGTGTGGAGAATCGGAAATTCTATTTGATCGGTTAGGAGTAGAACACGATTTGCCCCATGGCACTTCACATTCTAATACACAATAATATCGAAATTCCGATAAAGCAGTGATCGTAGTTAAATAGTGATGTGATACAAGAGTACAAGAGTGTGTTGCAAAAGAAATGGGTGGGAACCGCGCAGTGGTTGGCTGTTATTTATGGTGGATGGTAATTGATCGCTGATGGCTGTGTGTATATTTTTGTGTGTTAAATTGCGATAATGTGGCCGCGGGACGACATTAAATCATCCACGATGCATAAATCACAAATTGCATTGGGTAATAATAATGGTGTATGGGCGTTTTCAATTAGACGGCGAGGAAAGGTCGACGAGGAAGGAGCAAGGCTCATATGAAACCTTCTACATCTCTCATCATCATCATTCGACACGACCATCATCTTCAATTATATATTTCATATTGCACTCCTGTAATCACAACGGGAGAAGGGCAGATACGACAAATATTATATTAATCAAAAGATGTCGCATAATATGGTATTTTAACCTGACTGAATTCGGGATGACAGGAAGTACTTCATTTGATAAACACATAATTTTACCTGTAATCTAATCTAATCTTGGTTTCAAATATAACTATTATTGAAGAAACTAGCTTTAAAATGTGATTAATTGTCCCACTAATCCACAAAAAAAATCAATCGGAAATATTTTTATGTTAATCAGTTTTGGGGGAAATACAGCTCTAGACTACTTCTAGTGGGCTAGGGTAATCATATTAATGTAATTTAATAATTCAAATAATGTGAAATTTTGAGATTTTATTTCATTCCTAATTTCCATAGGTTTAACAAAAGGAAATTTTCAGAGAGGAAAGTAAGTAAGTAATAAATTATGTTACTTCACAAAAACAGTTGATTCCAAGATGGTGACCCAAACGTGATTTCAATAACACAATTTTTTTAAATTAAACTATTATTTTACTTCCCTAATTATTTTTATTACCACACCTAAAATATTCTCTGTTAGTCAAATCCACCCCGTATATATATTCTTAATGTATTAAATATTTTTCTTTCAATTGTGAAATACTACACACATATAATGCAATTTAAACATTTCTCACATCCATCACTAGAGTCTGTTTTGCTGTAAACGATTATTTAAAACCTACACACGTCCTGAGAATATCAACATAATTTACTAGGGGGTCTTGTTCAGTACTTTATAGCCTTATAATTGATATTGTGTATTTAAAGTAGACAACCATGCATTATTCTAAATCCTCTCTTCTCGACGTCGACAATTTGTGAGTTAGAAACACTTTGATCTTTTAAGTGGTTAATTTATTTAGATATTTGCTGCATTGTTATAGTCGATGCGTGTAATTGGTGTAGTTTGTATCGCCATAGGAATCTTATATTAAAAGCCATGGGCTATTATGAGATACACACCTTCTAATAACACTCTCAATGCCGACATATTGCATATTTAGTTACCTGTACAAAATATGAGCTTTAATTTGATATCGATCGATTGAGACTTCGGGCGAGTTGAGCTTCAGATGAAGACATTTACATTTTTACATATATTTTGTGGCTCAAAAGTCTGATAATATTATACATTTATTTATCAAGTTTCAATTGAATATGTGAGATTGTTGTGAAATAGTTATTAGCTAATTAATTGAGTTCAGTTTAGTTGTAAATGTATAAAATGTAATGGTATTGTTAAGGCTCACAGTAAATGTCAAATACGTGATCGGTATTTAGAGTTTAAGTCTTGCGACTACTTGCGACACTTATAAGTTCATTAATGGATCATAGTTACTTGTATAGGGAAGACAAATATAATAAATCTACAATATTGTTATAAATATTTGTCTTTCCCTTTTTTGGTAATGTTTATTGCGCTTTTCCTGCTAAATTAAATGGACCTTCTTTATGTTGTATGCGTTTTTTAAAACCCTGTAATTTTGTAGGATTTTAAATTATTATAAAATATACAAATGTGACTATGGGATTTAAACGTCCTTTAATTAACGTTGCTAAAATGAATATTAGAACTTTGTTATAAACAGACCTAGTCCAAGTGGGTGTAATGATGTGCTTTGACGTATTCGAGCACTGCCACGATTTCCTTTATAACATTACTTTATTATTCGAATATTGTATTATTTTATTTTAACTATCTGATATTTATACAAAACATTAAATGATATGTTATCTACACTTATCAAATTATTTATATTTATGAGACAAATTATATAATATTTTATTTTAATTCTATTGTTCTGTTAAAATCCGAAAATTCAAATAGAATAATACATATTTTTACCAAATAATAAAGCAATATGTGCAATAAAAACCGCGCAGTGCTCTACAATTGTAAGCAATTGAAAACCAATTTTTTCACATTTTTGACTGAGGTTTGCTTATAAGTAGAGGAGAATTTATTTATTTTTATGAAAAGATTTTAACAAAAACATCTCTGGACAGTACAAATAAAATATGGTGTATCGACACCACCGATATTAGAAGGTCTTTGACAATACTAAAGTAATAGATTCCAAGGCATATGTCACCGTAAACTTACACCGTAAATACGATAGTAGAGTTACTTAGCTATTTTCGGTTTTTTGTTAGTTAATGCCTCGTCTGAGTCTCGGGCGAGGCACTAATTAAAAAAACCGATCAAAAGTCAGCAAAGCAACTCTATAACCGACTTTACGGTGTACGTTTACGGCTTCGTACGCCCAGGAATCCCGAGCTAAATTGTCTCACTTAGACTCGTCTACTTGGTCCACCATATTGATATTTATACATCCCGTTTTATGGCATTCTTATCATCGATAACGGTTGTATAGGTATTGTTAGAAAGAGTTAGCTAGTTGAGTGTTCTCTGCTCGTATTGACCATATAGGAATACGTTTTTTTTGTAATATTGTAGTATGTGATATTAGTTAAATATCCCGATAGAAAGTCATATGGAATAGTAAAGAGTGTAGTAAGAAGACAAGACAAGACAAGACAAGACACGAGGCTGTCGTGCGGTTTCCATATTTAGCTTTAACCTCCATTAATAAAACATGCGCGCACATCCAAGAAAACGTTATTCAAGTCAGATTGCTTTGGATGGCCGGTCACTTTATATGCCTTGGATATTCTCTTTCAGCACAGATTGCATTAACTTTCATTACAGTCAGCCCGTTTAGGTATTGACTATGTATCATTATGCTAGAAAAAGTTTTCACATCGGCGTCTTTCCTATTTTTTTCGTTGGGAAAATTGCTGATGTCTACTTTGTAACATATTGGAATAATATTTACTAAAAAAAAATTTCCCATACCGGGAATCGAACCCGAGCCTCCTGGGTGAAAGCCAGGTATCCTAGCCACTAGACCATATGGGAGTTGATAGGTGGCGTGAAAAATATCATATAACATCAGCAGATCGAAATATGTATTAAAATAAATCTTTATTACTCTATTTTGTTATTTAAAGAAATATTATAAATTTATTTAAATTACTTTATTAAAAAATCAATAAATTTTTTTTTTTTTATAATTTAAAATATAATAAAATGATACTACACACTTTTTCAAATCTGAAAGTAAAGCAACGAAAAGTAATTTTTAAATTAAAATAAAATAATGTGTGCCAACCCTTGATAGAGGTAAAATTTTCTAATACTAGAAAATATGGTTTGCGTCCATACTTTATTAACTTTGGATATTGAACAACAGATGGTGCCAACTTCAAAATTTAGAACAATTTTGCCTCCATTTAATTAAAAAAAAATTATTGTGTTGTTAGTGGCGTTAAATAATATATATATTTTTTATTAAAAGAAACACCTTTATCACGATTACAAAGTGATATGTCATCGAATTAAATTGAAGGAATATTTGATTTGTACGCGTGTGTTGAAAGCGGGGACCAGGTTTAATTAAAATTTAATCATGGCTACCGGAAATGATAATAATCAGATCGATCACGTGACTGGACATTTAATTGCTAGCGATATATTCAAAACATACATACATACCTAAACACAAATAGAAAACAATGGCAATTATTATAAACACTCACGAGTTTGCAAAAAAGTTTGTTTGGGTGGTTAAAAGTTCCGACCTTGAATGAAAAACGTGCTTAGTGAGAACAAAAGTGCAAAGTATCGAGGTTGTGAAAGAAAAAAAAGGAGGGAAGTAAAGAAGGAAAGGAAAGAAGAGCTGGTTGAGTCGGTGACCGCGTGGCTTTGATAATTTCAAATTAAAACTTCGACGGAGCAAAAATCAATTGGTTCAAGTTCATGGCTCTTTAATACATTAACCCTGGATATTTTCTCTTAATATTGAATTTTTATAATGAAATAATTTTCAACAGATATAATATAATTATAAAATACACTCAGCGCTTAAACTTAAAATATGGCTTTAGTAATAGTTGTGTTGTGTTAAATAAAAAAAATCCCTTGGGTATTTAAATATATTGCCAATTATTATGTTAATTTCTGAAAAGATTTAAATATTTTTTATATTTAAATATATTGTCAATTATTATGTTCTTTTATATTATTTATTTTCACATATTATTACATTTAATTGGTTGTTTTCTTCTTTCGGTATTATTTGATTTATATGATTTTTCTTTCAAAGTAGCTCTTTTTATTTTGATTTTTAAGCATTTAGATTAATTTATATTTATATTATAATGTTATATAGGGTCGTATAGAAATAATAAGTTTAGTTATGCAATCTTCTCAAGTTTATTATAAAAGAATTTCAGGTTTATAAAACATTTTAGTCCCGGTCAAATCTGGCAATTGAAAATTAGGATTGCCTCTTTTTTTAATAAAAATATCAGATGCATTTTTCAGAATTCAAGTGTCAAAAATTGAATTTATTTCCAATATATGAGGTTTTAAAGGAGCTGCACCTAATCTCATTAGCGACACGAATGGTTTTTCGAAACTCGAAACTATTTATAAGGGCGTCCTTTTCTTATCCTATAGAACGCGGCGAAGAGTGCGAGGGATGAAAAATTTCACCCCCTTTCGGCGAGCAATGGCGGCTGAACCACCCTCGCCACCCACCACCTCTAGCAATACTGTGTAAGGGTTGAAGAGTAACTGCTCTTTGTTAAGTGAAATCAAATGTTTTTCTAAGCGCACCGCTCTGCAAATATTGACGCTGAACTAGTTGTCAAGAAAGAAGTGCTTTCTGCATAAATACCAAAAAATAAATACTGTATGTGATTATTGACGAGTAATAAATAATAAGGAGGTTGTGGGGAGAACTTAAGTGGATTATATGATGCTTTCATGGTGGAAAACAGCCCTCGGCGGCATCACTATTAATATTCTTGCTCTTTTATTTTACGTGTACTTTTACTGAAAATATAACAAGAGCTCTTCAATTTTCTTTAAGAAAATGTAAACAATTTTATCGGACAGAGAACGTCTTCTGTTTACTAAACGGCTACTTCAAGACAGTTGAAAAAGGGGATCTAAACTTATACATTTATTTCATTATATTCTGACAAATCACAGAAAAGTTAAAAAGCAATCCTTTAATCTCGCAGTACTTTGAAAAATATATCAAGTATGTTTTACAATTTGAATTGATGTTAAAATATTTGCTTTAATTGATTATATATATATATATATATATATATATATATATATATATATATATATATATATATATATATATATATATATATATATATATATATATATATATATATATATAAATGCCTTCTCTATATGAAACAATAATAACAGTACAAAATCGACTAGATAATATTTCAAGCTGCATTTTGATTGTTTTATAAGTTGATCATGTCGCCGGCAGCATCGATATTTATTTAAATAACTTAATATTAATATTTTTTCTTGGTTTGCTGTCCTCTTAAAACCCACATAGACTCCTTATTTGAATTGTATTAATTAATTAAATTATTAATGATGACTGAATTGCATCTAAAAATTCAAATTTTTATTGAATAATATTTTTGTGAGCATGAAATTGCCGGTTGTCTTATAATAGTGGTAGTATTTTAGGGTTGTATTTAGGGGGAGGATATGCCAATCTCAATTAACCGCCAATCACCGCATGACAGCCTTCATCTTTTCTATGCATTTTTATACTGCTATCGATCATTCTATTTTAATAATATAACTTCTTTTTATTTAACACAATTTCATTTAATTCGTGATAATTATTTTGATACGGTAATGGATTCATTCAGCTTAACTTTCACGAAGCAACATGGGATGTTAATTAGACACATGACCATTAAATCCCTCCCTTCTTTAAATTTCCAATTTATTATTTTTTCATCATTCGGGCAACACTGAATAAAAAATTATTTTTTGTGAATAAAAACATTATTTAATTCCGTAACCTTGGTAATAATATTTTTCAAGGAACATTAAAGTAAACTTTATATTAACGGAGACAAAATGTATATAAAATGTAATAACACCGTTTTCTCATACAAAAGTAGATATATTATTATTATGAAGATGTCGTCTAGTCTGGTCTGCTACTAAAACTGCTTTGTCTATGGAAATCCACTCTGACATTTTTCATTTAACCTTATGCCAGATATTATACTTAAGCATTCGCTTATATTTTAATATTAAAACGAAATAAAATACAAAGAATTCAAATTAATAATAACATCTGGCATTTAATCTGAAATTTTGGTTAACTATTTTTATTTCGCTTTAGTTCATTATATAAATATAGTATGATATAAACATTTTTTAAGCTATAAATTTTTCTCATAACGAGGCTAGTTTATGGGACTGGTGGTGGTTTCTTTAATTTGATTATAAATAAATTCTTTTTATAACAAGGTGGTTATTTTCTGGGCCAATCTGTATTTTCGCTGTTAGATGTAAATATTGACCAAACAGTTTAATTTATTACAAAACAAAGTAATTAAAAGGATATTCTACAAAAAGGGATCATGGCAATTAATGTGCATTTGAAAAAAATGACTTGAATTTAAGCAAGTAAGTTAGTTTTTCATATTACTCATGACTAAAGAAATCATGTAAATTAATTTTTAAGTAGCTGATAAGCAGAGTCCGCCAAATGCTATTTTTATCCCTAATAATGCTACTTTTCGGCACTTTTGGCAAAAGTGCCATTATAAAAGCCACATTTACATCAGATTTGGACCCTATTTATTGAAATAACGAAATATGTAATTTCTTTAGAAAAAATATAAATATTAAGGTTTGAATAAAGAAATCAATTTATTGGACGTGTTGTAAAAATAGAAATGCCACAAAATAATTCTACTTTTTAAAGCTACGTTTTATAAAAATAAGTGCCACATTTTGGTGGCCTGCCGCTGCACCAAGAAGTCAACTGCTGGAAGTGTTGACTTCTTGGTGGAATTCCATAATTTAAAGAAAATCCTATTGACTACTAACTAGTAGTCATTTTCAGAGACTGGTCTCTGAAGATGACTACGTACGATGACTATAAGTAGTTGTATTAATACATTTTGTGGGTAATCATTTCACGTATAATCTTTATAACTTAAATCATAAAAAATTCATTATATATATTATACATATTTCAAAATTAGTCGATACGTTGTATTTTATATGAAGTTAGTGACATTATTTGTATGCCACAATGAGTATTAATTAGTATGTGAGTGATTGTTTATTTGAGATGCCAAATTAGAATGCAATATGTTCTGATGAAAGACGTTGACGAATGTGTCTTGGTGGAATATTGTCGGATTGTGAAGTTGCGAAATGCTCCAAGTATATTTCCCAAGAGTGTTCAACGTACGGGGGAGGATGGGAGGACTGACTGAGAATATCAAATAATAAGAGAAAGCCTTCGTCGAAATATATACATAACAATATTATATTATTAGTATTCAAATAAGTGAGCTTAATCGGAAGACAATCATATACCAGATCCAACATGGTTCCAGATTTTTTAGTTGCAGACTCGTGTTATTGAAATATATACAACAAATGAAACCGTTATCGCCGATAAGAATGCTTTACAACAGGATGTATACATAAATATGAATATGACAGACCAAGCAGATGAGTCTGGATGAGACAATTATGGTTGCGTCTGTCAAACTCATTTGCTTGCTCCATCTTGGTATTTGGTATTCAGTTGTCGGGCTTTGGAACATTGGTGATGTCGATAAAACACAAACTTAATCACGTAATATTTATCTTAAAATTTATACAAGAAACCCGATTTTATACAAATGTTTCTAATTGTTTACTGATTCATAAAACAAACAAAAAGAGGTAAATGGTCGCCATTTTCCATAGTGACATATGTGTGGTATTTTTGCTGAAATTTTCCATAAACATTTTGCATGAATGTTTCTGAAATTCATAGATAAAGTTTAGTATATATAAGCCTATTTATGCTGTCATTCCATAATAATATATTTAACTTAATTTTGGATATAATATATATTATGTTATAAAATGTACACATAATACATAAAAATAAATGTTGGCGTAATTTTATATACAATGTGTTTTAAAATAATCATCATTATCATCAATCGGCTTAAAATATTAATTAATTAATTATGTACTTTGGAATACATTGTATTGCTTTCAAAGAATATACGGACCGGTACACACAATTACAGGTTGGTTGTCAAATAAAAAAAATATTTATAATTGTATCGAATACACATAGTTGAATAAATATTTTAAATTATTCATTAAAAAATAGAATGGTCTTAATTAAAGTGTTGGAATGTTTTATTCATATTAATATACATTGTAGTAAGTTCAATACATCAGACATTGTAATTTGTTGGTAGGTGAAAGTTGCGTAAATGAATATTGACAGGCATGTGACGAACTTTAACCTTTTGATTTAGTTTATTATTTTTCAAAGAATGTAATATATTGATAAAAATGCGGGTGGATGAGAGAAATAAGATATCGGAATATTTCTCTTGCGGCATTTGGAGTTGTGAAAATATTACGAAATTTCTCCAGAGATAAGAATGAATTCCGAGGCTGCGAAGCGAAATGATTTATCTAAGTTCAAATGGAGGAATCCGCGATACAATTTTCTTTTTCCGAAGTTTCCCACCGCCCACCGGGGGTAACTTCCACCCCACGGCTTCTTCCCCGCCCTGGGGTGTGAGGGGTGGAGGCTTCGACGCGGAATCCAATCTTCGTTTTACGTTTTACTCTTTCTTACGGAGTTCTCTCCTATAAGGCGACATGTCTACTGAGCCATACGGGATTGATACGGTGTCTGTGTTGGTGGAAACTTCCCCGGTGTGGGTGTGAAAAGATGGAAAAGATTCCCACCCCCTGAAAGCCTTCGTTCCCTTTTATATACATGTATTATGGAGGGTGTGTGTGTGTTGTGTGCGTGATTTGCAAAAGCGATTTCAGCTTTACGAGAAACTCTTCTTTGTGTATATGGAAGCATTTGCTGCTATTGATTGGCGAATTCGACTCCTTTGTGACATTTTTCTTGAACATTTTCAATTTTAAATTGAAAAAGTGCTCTTATATTTGTCACTCCCGCAAAAAAGTATTAACATTATGTCGATGCTCAAGATATGTAGTGTTGTGTAGCATATCACTTTGTACATTTTTTGTAGCTCGAATAACAGAACCGCATTTGTATTCAACAGCTCGCTCATGAAATAAATTTAAAACTCAATAAGACAATTAAGCATTTAATTAAACTGCTATACTGTAATTAAAACTTCCTGTGCTATGCCGTACATGTCCGCAGACGATGGCAAATTTATGTTAAAGTTTTGGATATAACAATAAAAAATATTATACGATTTCTGTAAATGTGAGACTTTTTATTGCTTGCGAAAATGGAGCATATTAACTTTTACGATGTGAATTTTAATACGTTCAATTTATGACTAGTTCAGATATTATTATTATACCTAAACATAACGACTATAATTATTGCTCATTATGATATTTCATTAAGTGTTTTTAAATTTCGTAAAAAAAATAACTATTTTAATATGAATGAAAATACATATGTAAGTAAATATATTATATATAGTTTAAAAAAGGAATTCAATTAATTAATTAGTAATGTATGCATAAATGTAATACGAGGCTTGAAACGACGGTATAAAAATAAATTTGTTGAGTAGGTGTACATTTCAATGAATATGATATGAGTATTTTTTATCCATCTAAAATAAGAATTAGTTTAGTGTATGATTATACGGAGGTATATTAGATAAGTATATTAAAATAATAGTGATAATGATTGTCTCGGTCGATAAAGTAACACCTTTAGAGCAGAGGGGTTGTTTATAATTACCGTAATGGGTATTAAATACAAAGAGGGATGTCTATGATATACTATTTCCGTTCCTATGTTATATGTACCCTTGTCTGTACCCTCATCTAAAGAAATTAATAACAATATTAAAATTCGTATAATAATAAACTAGATTCGTCTGTATGTCGAGTTAAGTTATCATCTTTATGGCACTTATTATTATTTAGTTAATTGTATTAAGTCAATCATTTATAATTAAAGCGATAATATTAAGTTGTTTGTTTGACTATTGAGTGAAAAGTGTGACATGTGACATAATGAATGACATGTCTTTCATTTCAATAAAATGTCAATGAATAATTGGTTTAATCAACAAAGTAAGTCATCACGCAATTAATAATAAAAATTGTCCAAAAACAGAATTATAGATAATGATCATATTTTAATAAATATAGTATTTTTAAATTGAATTATAAATTTTCATAATTTGTATTTATAATATTTATTAAATGAAATGTCAATGATGTGTGGATTTAATAAAAGTCGAATGCAAAATACAGATTAATGGAATTGTGTATATTATTGAAATGTGTATTTTAGTTGGCACGTTCAACAATGACACGCTTCACGAACTATGAATTGTTTCATATCATGATAATTAAACACGCCTCATTTATTACAAGCCCTCCTCGTACATTCGTACTATAATCATAATAAAAACACATGAAAAAAATTAATTAATGACCCATTGTTCGGCACTGTTGCGATAGTCTAACTGCACGACAGACTCCCGGGAATTCGACCAATTTTATTATTACACTTTGTGTCAAATTATCCACCACTATTTTTACCAAGTATTGCTTTTTTGATTTCCACGTGTGCTTTTTGTGCAATATCAGGTGAGGAAGGTCAATACAAGGATGATATTAGGATATTTGCACCTTTGCTTCAACTTCATCACAAAGGAACAATGTCATATGAATGAAACTAATTAAGCATTCTCAATAATACTGGCCTACAAAAAAGGCTACAATAAAAAAGCATTGTATTTATTTTATATTATTTTGACGTATCCGTTTTGTTTGTTTTAAGAGCGACTATTTTCCCGAGGTGATATTATATAAAAAATACTTAGTTTTAGTTATTTCGAGTCAAAGAGTGCATTGTATTTTTATGAATTTAATGAATTGGCCAATCGATAACCGGCATGTTAAAAAGATCTATAATATTTCAGTTATTGAATTAACTAATAAATTTTATCAATTTGCCCATATTAAGATTGTATAAATGTTAATGCAAAGTTTAAACATATATAAATTTTGACTAGTTCACGGATCTGCCGACATTAATCATTAAAACAACTATTTAAACTTCTTTTATAATTCACTCAAGTAGTTTATAAGTATAAATGTGTTATACTAAGTGACTATTTATTAAGTAAAAATTGAATCAGATAAAAACACCTAATATAAATCAACGTAATAAAATCCAATTATTTATTTTGAACATCACATTTACTTTGAAGTATAAAATAATCGATTCAAATCCTTTCTTTGAGGGAAACTCTACATGGGTGAAATTGAAATGAATTTGAAGTAAAAAGCCTGTTTGTACAAGGATTACATAAAATTGTAGGTACAATGTGTTCAGATAATGAATGTTCTTCGGAACAGACGTATTGCATTATTTTGATTTATAGTTAGAGGACTTGTGTGAAGACGAAGAAGATTTATGGGAGATAAACGATAAATTTTAATTTCTCTGAAGCGGATTTGAAATGTTTTCCCATAATGGAAAGTGCGGCATGCAGCAGCAGGAACAGTAGGAACAGCAGGAGCAGCAGATCCTGAGTCCTGACAAGAAGGGCCAATAAAAAGTTTGTTTGAAAAGAGAAGCAGCCCTTTTGAGCTTGAACAAAGGGGCTGTTTTATTTGTAGTGTGAGTGAAGAGGCCAACTTTGGTCTGTGTGGATATGAAAGGTTGTCTTGGCTTTTTTAATATGTACCTACGTGATACAGAAGTTGGCGCCGCTTCTTGTCTAATATATGCCGCTTTCTTCAGCCACTACTGCTGCTCTTCCTATATTGGCTAACTTTACCAGCCTTTGCCAATCTCCACACAAATTATATTTATGTCATGTAACATCTTCTCTACACGTGTACTATCTTTGAGAAATACTTTAATATCAAATACTCGTACACACACTTTACATTAACATAACCAAAACATAGGCAATCGTACTTAATATGTTCAACACTAGTTTTAGAGATTAGCTAAAGGTTTGTAGAAAATTATTTGATATAATTTTTGAAATTTAATGCCTTCAGCATACATTTGCACTGAAGTGAAATTTTATAAAATTTCCATATTAATTAAGATCCAACTACATATTAAACTAAGATAATTGATACAGCGAACCAACGAGTACAGGACGCGCCAAACCCATCTATAAATATAAGATTGAATATTTATTTTTTATATAAACTTGCCTCAGTATTTACATTAAAATCTAGGCAATCATAGTAAGCCTGGAGCAATATAATTGATTAGGATTTTATTAATATTATTCCCGATCTTTCGGTCGTAATAACTGATCAAATCCATTTTTTTTACTTGAGCAGGATTTGAGCCCATGGTCATGGTATTTGTAAGCACGCACCTTTACCCCTGAGCTATCACGCTGGTTAAAATAATAAATTAATTAACATATTTAATCACTTTAAGCACACCTTACCTGTCTTCCATAATCATCTCCTTCACCTGAAGTCATTTAACAAGTTGGTTAAATGACCTTACAGTAATACTTAATATTGAGCGTATCAAAAATGTCAGCTGGGAAAATATGTACATCCAAAATAGTGACAGCTATCAATAATAAATTAAAATATTCCGAAATGGTAACCTATTTTAAAATGCGACTTTCGAAATAAAGCAAAACTTATTCTATTATAAACTGATATTCGATGGTGGCTATAATAATTTTCCACAGATTAATCAATTCAATTTTTCAATAAACACGGTTGATTATGATTATATTTGGCATCGTTGGGAATTGGTCGCACAATTTCCGCCTTCCGTTTCCCAGTCGAATTTAATCAAACGCGAAAATTCTGCACATTTCACCGGCGTCTTTTCGGAGTGAGAGAAAGTAAAAAATGTAATAATATCAGGAATAAGCAGGGTAGACGAAGAAGAAGAAGAAGAAGGGCGAATCGCATTCGGGCGTCGAAAAGGCGGGGCTTTGGTGTTTGTAGCCACGGAATCTATTTACGGAGCTTTCCACCTGATATAATTTTACCAATCCTACCACAGTAAAGCCTCCTTTTACATACTCTATACACATATTTTCAAATAAAATAAACTAAATAAAACAATCAACTATTTAAAGACCAACAATTGGGTTAAATTCATTAAAGAAGGTATGTACATATGTTGGTATCTTTTTAATACATACTTTAACATTAACAAAAAAATAAATTAACATATCAGGTAAGACTCAAATCTGCCTCTTCTGGTATGGACCCAGATGTACTAACCACTATGCTACCGAGATAATTGGAATGATAATCAGAAATCCAAATTATCAGACTACGTCCCTTTAAGACAACTTGTTTTTTTGTTCAATTTTTAATATTTAAATATCATAGTAGACGTACTCCTTAGTCAGGAATGGAAGCTGCCAACCGGAATGTATTCGATTTGGTAATCATATATTGATTGTGTGGGAGTAAGGGATTTTTAGATTGAGTCAAATGAAGCTCCATACAAAAAGGATTAAGCTTCCGAAGAGTTAAGCTCAACCATATACCTATATACTTACAATTTTATTATTTTTTTATATATTGTACTCATACTTTGTTGTGATGAAGTCTGTAAAATAGCAATGCCACATATAAATAATATACAAGCTGAAAGGCACTGGTCGCGAGTGTGTCTGTGGAGGTTGGCAGGATAAAGGTGGTGGGTGGTTTTATATGGTGTATTATAGAAGATCGTATGGCTATCGAATTGTTGGGCTCACATCGATTCCCTAATATCAGAGGGGGTTGACGCACGCGCAGGACGCACATGTGCTTACGTCGTTTTTTCCCTTATCCTGGAAAACTTTTTCCTTTGTCACATCTGCGAAAAGGGGGAAATCGCTTGGCATCGTGACGCCCCTGAAACATCCCCATACCCTCACATTCCTTATATGACCGTCTCGTGAGATATTTTTGCATGGAGAGAGGCGGGACTTCCTTGCCATGTACTATTTCTCAATATAATCACTATATGGCTGTACTAAGTACTACTTTTATCTTGCCATTCACGCATGCTGACTACCAATTCTTTATTTAATACTTACTGCATTTCCTTCATCCTATGTACAATTCATACACAGCTGAAGAGGTTGATATTCACATTAAATAATTTATGTGTTTAATAATTTGGATGGGCCGATGACACTAAATATAAATAATATAACTAACCTGGTCACAGATGTTTAAAAATAAGATAACTTTAAAGGCCTATTAGATCACAATTTTCGCAATAAGTGTGGGGTGTGATCTTTACTAAAGAAATTAACTCCCAAATGTTAATAAATTAGACTTCATTTATGTAGAGAGTAAAAACACTATAATGTTGAAATATTTAATAAAATTCAATAATGTAAAATATAAAATTAAATGGTTATAAAAATAAAAACTGGTCATGATAAAATAGTATTTTCTTTATTTAATTAGAATTTTATATACATTGAATTATACAAAATATCTTATAAAATAGACTTTTTATCTGTGTATATATAACTAACATGAGAATTTTAAAAATATTTTTATTTGAAATTGTTGATAGTGTTGGTTTCTTTGTGGAATTCTATAATTTAAAGAAAAATGTTAGTTGTAACTTCCATAGTATTTTTATTTGATATGAGAGGTATCTAATATTAGATAATAAATAGTAAAGGGAGAAATAATAAAAATGAATATGGGGTTCATAATACAAGATCATCAGAATTTGCATTTATAATAATTTTAGTCCAAATAATATATTTAAAAAAATATTATTTAACGATGATTTTTCAGCAGAGTGTACAAATATTTAGTAATTACGTATAACGTGAAAGTTGTTATTTGTGATTTATTTAAAATTTAGCAAAACTTGTGTTTATCAAAGCAACTTATTAATTGTATAATATTTGATAAAATGAGAGTTAACCTAGATATCATTTTATCAATTTTCATAAATTAATAACAGTAACCTCTATGATAATTATTAGGAAAATTATTTCTGATAAATGTGATAAAAAGAAATGCATAATGTTGGATGGGGGTGGTTATATGAGTAAAGGGGTTATTTTGAAAGTGATTGTCGAGAAGGTTGTAGTGGTAGTTGTATAAGGTATAGAAGTATTGTTAGTACGGGTCCTCCATTAGTGCTGGCAATCTATCTAAATCTCATATTTCATATTCCAGATGCTTCGCTCCAAGTCTTCCATTATGCCCACCCGAGATATATAATATTGCAGTGCGTCGCCGTTCTTTTTTCATTCTATCGCCCCTTAATGTATTCCCGCGTCTTTCCAGCAAAATGAAACCTTTTCCCCATATTTCTCCACCGCCCTCTCGTCTCTTATGTACCAGCCTCTCCTACGCTATATAAAACACACATATATATATACAATATCACGTAAAGCCTGGCTCTAGCTCTTTTTCCTCACCTCCACGAGGTCCTCTTTGTAATAGGAGAACCATGAAAGCAGTGCCACGTAAAACCTTCCAGCCGCTCCTGTTTGATCCACGCACGTGTCTGCTGAAGCCTTTTATTCCTTTAAAATATATTTAACTAAATCATTTTTATGAACCTGCTGATATTTAGATAAGTTAATTTCACATCATAATAAGACTCATATTAGGGATACACAACGCCTGGTATTTAATTTATTATTGTAACCTAAGCCTTGATGCGATGCCATGAATGGGATTAATTGTAATAATTCAACGTTTTTTTTTCTTCTCAGTTTTATCATTAGATGTGAAACTGGATTCTTAAGTGGCAATAAGTTAACAAGCAAACTTATAAATTTTAAGATTTTTTTTCATTCCGAAAGTGACTTCAAGCAACACTTCATTTAATGTACACCAATTAATCAACAAAGACACGACGCACCCATTGAAAAAAACATAAATAATGTTATTGAGAATAATAATTCTTACGGTCCTTTTGTCTGTCGACTAGCATACAAAGGTTTATCTATAATAAGCGATTCCAACATGTTGTTGCCATATTTTTAGTTTATTATCGCCCACGCTTAACTCAAAAGTCTTATATGGGACTAATGACCATGGTTATTGGTATATATTTTAAGTAGGCGTTATTCTAATACCAGTTAAACGCATACTCAACTTAATTGACTATGAAGAAATTCCATTTGATTTATATAACCCATTGCACACTGTTATTATTGGTGTTCGACAACATATTGAAATATTGCCGTCGCATTTTAACTATGTAAACATATTTTTTTAAACAATTAGCTTATATTGATTATATCAATGTGTATTTTTGTTGCGGAATCATAAATGCAACTACGTGTAAAAATGTTAAAAGCTAAGTCCGAAAGTGTCCCCCTTGAAAATATCGACCAGCCGACCTTCAAAATGCACGCCGACCCAATTTACTTCCTTTTTATCGCACCCACTTTCATTACCGACTTAAAAAATTTTAACCCAGAACTTAAAATGAGTCTCCCCTCGTACTGGCGGTGGCTGAGGGTCGCTGACCTTCCACCCAACCCCCTCGTCTTTCGACTCCCTATTCTTTCGTTCTCTCTTACTCTCCTAGACTTATTCCCCGACGGGGTAATTAAATTCCTTGCAGTGGGGCCAAGCCTAGACATCGAGCCTGCAATTAAATTGTACAAACCTGAATCCCTCGCCAAATAAACTGAACCACCCCAAGGCGAAGTTGACATCTCACTCTAATAATGTTGTGTGTCTCTTTTGCGCTTGAGGGTAGTTCGTGTCCCAGCAAAAAATATTTTCATGAAGTTTTTTTTTTAATTATATTAAAATAACTACTTGTTTAAATATCCAGGAAAGTGTTTCACGTGGAATAAATGTGTGCAGAAGCATAAAGATTTCACGGTCGATAAATAAAAGAGGCGGTGATAACGAACGGCCCCAGCTCTTTATTTGCGTACGGGCAAGTTTTCCACATTTTCCTGGCCATAGAGGGTGAAGGGTGTTTTGAGGGTGGAAGGCTTTGTTAGTGGGGGATGAGGTTAGCTAAGCGAGCATATTGTCCGATACCGGAGACATATTTTTACAGCAGCGACATTCCGCGAATATCCCTTTTTATTATTTAATTAAATATCAACGACAAATAACAAATATTTCCCATCGCTTAACTAGAACCTTATTATGTTTTTATTGAAATATTTCAACAAGCTTACGTTTTTAATAAAATTGAATACTAATAGATTATTACAATATAATTTTATCGATCATATCATCGCTGTGTCAGTTACACACATGGAAAATGTTAAATTTGGCTGAGTCGTTAGTACTTTTTCGAGGAAATAGAGAGTGCGACAAAAGTGTAGAACGGATTTCCTCCATGAAATGATTTTTAAGGTTGAGTGAGTTTATAAAAAGTTTCTTGCCAGGGGATCAGAATCGACGGAAGTGTTCATTCGCACCAAAATGCACCCCCTTTCTAAATCTACATATTTATGCAGCCGTTAACTCAAATACAAACATATTACATAATCATTCGGATTAATTGCATACTCAATAATTCGATACATAATAAATGTTTTGTTTTGATTAAAATTTTATACTATAAAAATTGTAGCTGTGGATAAAATCAGGTACTTTGCCTAATTAACAAATAATTTAGCTTATAGCTAAATCATTTTTTTAAACACAAAAATGTTGCTTTATAGAATATTCTATTTTGTACATTTCGCACTTTATTTTAAAAATATATATTCAATTTAATATTTCCACATTAATTATATATTACAATATTTATCAAATATTGTGGAAATTACTTTAAATAAATATATTTAATAGTCAACACGATCAACAATAGAAAATTAATGGTTAAGTCAGGATTCATGCAGTTCATAATAACAGGAATCAATAGCAACTGTAACGATTGTGTATAAAAATATAAATAATCTACAAAAATATCTCAAAAAAATACGCAATAATACTTAAATGCTTCTTCTGGATTATTCATTAACTGAAAAATTCAAGTACATTATTTTTTAAATTAATATGCATAACATGCATAGTCCAAGAAAATAGAGATATCGTTGTCATTCTTTTGTTAATTAATTCTTAAAAATATGCAACTTCATATTATAAATAATAAATATTGTTTTTTCCACTTATTAATATTTAAAACTAAGATAATATGAATAAACAATGATTGCTATGGTGTATGTTGTTGTTTGTAGTAGTTAGTAGCAAGGGTCGTGGTGTAATTAAGGATAGAAGCGTGGCATCGATTTCCCGGCGTTTTCCCTTCAGCTTTAATCTGTAAACTGGGTCAGGGGGAGCTTTTAATGAAACTCATTTTAGACCTACTTGTATTCACCTAACAGATCGATAAACCACCATGCACCTTTTAATAACTTCACACTACGACTACAACAGCTGACTCATTCATTTCAACTGAGACGAATCTATTAAACAATAAACAAGATTCTGGTTTATTAAACTCACCTTCGTAAAAATTAAACGGTGTTATTTTATAATAATATTTATGACTATAGTACCAGGCAAATAGATTAGGACCTTAGTTGATAAGAATCGTTTCTACAAATACTGGTGGTCATAGGTTTAAATCTCGCTTAAGTAAAAAAAATCAGTTATTACCACTGGGAGATCGGGAATATTATTAAAAAAAACCCGATCGCCTAGACCCAGGACATACAAGATAAAATATTACAGCGACTTATTCAACTAGTAATTGTTAAGCTCACGGACATGTAAACGTTTTGTCAAAAAAAATTACACGTTGTTGTATCTCAAAAACGAAGTTTGTAAAAACCTTGTAAAAAGCCTGTCGGGGTTAAATAAATATGTAAAATATATAAATGACCACTCATAGGTTTAAATCTCGCTTAAGTAAAAAAAATCAGTTATTACCACTGGGAGATCGGGAATATTATTAAAAAAAACCCGATCGCCTAGACCCAGGACATACAAGATAAAATATTACAGCGACTTATTCAACTAGTAATTGTTAAGCTCACGGACATGTAAACGTTTTGTCAAAAAAAATTACACGTTGTTGTATCTCAAAAACGAAGTTTGTAAAAACCTTGTAAAAAGCCTGTCGGGGTTAAATAAATATGTAAAATATATAAATTAAGTCTTTGGCTCATCTTAAGTTCTAAGTCTAGACCTAAGTTTCTGTTGAGTTTAACCTGTTGCTAATTAGTTTGATTATTACAGCTACACAGGATACCGACAGGAAGGCTCAACTCAATAATCACCTTGAAACCTAGGAAATCAGAGTAAATTTTAATTGAGAATGGAATTTTATTGGTATAGTACCAATTAAATTATTATTTTCAATTCAAGGATTCGAACTATGAATACGGTGTTTGTCTACTGAGCTATTACGAGAATATAGTTAAATACCTAGTATATTTGTAGTTGCTTAAAAATATGTTTAGTTTTTCATGCTGGCGTCGAAGCTAGTTGAATATGTTTGTTATGAAAACCATTGTAAAATCTTAAGAGAGTTAAGGGGCGTAAGAATAATAAAAAAAATCAATAAGAGTACAAACACGGTAGAAGTGGCTAACGGTAAAGTTGAAGGAAGTGAAGAGAGTTGGAAATAAAAAGCAAAAGTTGCATTTGGAAGGTGAAGTGTAACATAATAGCTGGATGCAGTTAGAGAAAGATTTTCCTTTGGTATTGGCCACTTTTACTATGTACATTAACTTAAATGAACACTTCAATTGCGGAAGAACTTTCAACAGCATCTATTAATTCTTATTTATAACATTCACAACTCTTACCGCCTTTCAGATGCACTTCTTTGTGATTTAATTATGAGGCATGGACAGTTAATAAACATTATTAATACTCAATGAATATAATAGTTTGTTGGGAAGTTATCGTGTTTGAACGGCTTCTTTGTCAAAGTGGGCATACTTCTGTCTTCACAAAGTGATGCCGCAATTTTCTTACTTAATTGAATTCTGAACTTTTCCTCTAGTCGCAAAGTACCATTTTAAAATAGCAGTAAGTTCTCTTCGAGGATGCCTACTCTTTTTTCGATCTAGCCGTATCAGATTCTGTTGAGAGCCCACTTCAGAATACTTCACTCTGGTCCTTAGACCTTTCGGGCCTTCCAACTGAAATGCGCTGGCGTTTAGTTTCAATTAAAGGAAAATTTATTTTACCATTTTCAACATTTTAATCCGAGTAGAACTTTCAGAATAATCAAGCATGTAAATGGGACTGAACAAACTTGGCATACAAGTATAATGAATAGAGGTGTACACATCTATCGAGATTTCAGATGATCTTAAGTTTAGCCATATGTCATAAATATATGTAAACAATCACAGTGTTGCCACACTTAGACTCGTCTACTTGGTCCACCATCTTGATATTTATCATCCACTTGTTCGGCCTTCTAATGTCGCCCTTCTGCCTTGGACTGCATCTATTTTCCATTGTTTTTTTTTTATTAAATTAAAAGAATAATCCTCATTTAACTATACATACATAGTATATACAGTAATTTGACTATAAAGTGGTGTATTCTTTGGTATAATTTGTTCAAATATAAAATATTAACTTACCAACCACATTGTTGTTTATTTAAATAAATGGGTATTTGTAGGAATGAGTGGTTTGACAACTCACACCATTTCATTTTTGTACAGATGACACCTCACATTTTCTCGAGCAAATGGCCCCGAGGCGAGGAATATGGGATGTTGATGATGATGATGATGGCACCCACCCTGGTTTCCTTCCGGTGGCACCTATACCACCCCATCCAGCCACCCCCTTGTCTCCTCCCCATAGCGGATGTCACACCTCCCGCAGGATGTAGCTACGTGTGATGTATCTCTCCATCTTGAGTGCACGAAAAAATACACCCCGTTAAATTTGGAGCACTTTCAAGATGAAATGCGACGAGTCTCTGATAATAAACACTGCTTACGGCACGTACACCGTGGCTTAGCTGATGATGATTATGATGCCTCTCACTACTTTTACAATACACACTTTGCTTGCCACTCCAATTTTATAGCATTATTTCAGAAAAAAATATTTTATCCCCAAAAATATTTATTTTATTTTTAGTAATATATTTTGAATATCAAAAGCACATTGTTCAATTTATACTTGAATGTGCCGAGGAAGCCGATTTCAAGTGTTTAAATTGCTTTTATATTCCAATGGAGGAAGATGATTAAATAAAACGAAGTAATCATCGATAATAAGTCGAAGGAGTTGTCTGTCATCAATTTCACTTCGGCAATCTTGTTTCGCCGTTATGCTCCATGGTTGGTATTTTAATTAAAGTAATTGTCGGTTTAAGAAAAGCATTCCTTTGACGAAGATGACGAAGGAGAAGAATCTTTGGAAGGGTCAATTAATCTTTATAATATGCCGATATAGTTGAATGATCTAGGAAACATTGTGGATAGGTGTACAATTTTGTATAACAAGTGTTAATGGGTGTAAAATATGCATATACTTTTACAGCAGTAAGTTTATTATTAAAAACAAATACAAAATAAACTCTTTATTCCCCAAAAGTCAAAATATAATAAACCAACCTGTGTTACCATTTTTGATAGGATTAAATTTAATATCATATTTATATTTTATTTTCCAGACAATAATAATTTTCATGTCTAACATGATTTTTGTACATAAATTATATTTATTAAATAATAGTGATTCATCAATCAATTTCACTCTAATTAAAATAGTGGACTACAGATGATATAATATTATATATTATGATAGATGATATAATATTATAATGATACATTCTATTATATATTAATTAGTGTTATTGTTTTCTGATAACATTGCTTAAGCGACCGTATTATTGATTGTTTTGAAAAAATGAAAAAATATGATTGAATAAGATTAGTGGCGATTGAAGGGAGAATATTAATTTATAAAAGAGTTTGTTAGGCGCGATTCGAATATCGAAATTCAGTTTAGCATAAAAAATCGGATTCGCAGGCCGGAATATCAATTAGGGTCAAAAATATCGGAAAGCTCTTTCAGAATATACTTATTTTATATGGCCTCGTATATTTCGCCTCCGCCTCGATGTTTTGAACGATGTAATTTATTTTGAAAACTTGCAGAGAGATTTATTCGGATGTACAACAAAGGAGAATTTTTCAATATGCTAAGAAGCACGTAATCCATTTTCACGCGGCGGAGAGAGAAGGAGACGCTGAAAGAGAAACTGAAAGAGACCAGAGAATAGGATGTGTATGTACATTCTGGCGAAAATATTTTAAGGGTGGGTGGTTGGGTGAACAGATATATGTGTGAGTGTTTGGGAGGCTTTCCTTTGTAAACAAGTGACGTCTCGCGCAGTTGTGAAAAAGGTTCAAGTAAACATTTTTGCTGGAAGAGATTGTTGTAAAGCAAGTGTCTGTTGAAGTCAAGTTTGTCGATGTTTTTCACTTTCATCATAATATTAAGTATTAAAATATCGGTGTATGGGGGTGGGTGTATTAGTGTGTGGTGGTTCGACAACCAACCAGGCTAGAGTGTGATCCCGCCCGAAGTACTAAATCTTGGATCCTACGCCCTCACCGCCCTTGCCGCCCTCGCCGCCCTCACAGCCCTATTTCCCGCCCACCTCTCACTCTCTCTCAAACTCTTTCTTGGCACAACCGCATTTTTGTGTGGACGCCCCTTCCCACCCTCTTTTCCACATGTGATGTGGTTTCAACAGTATATAACCACCCACCCCACTTGTAGGGGCGGGAGACATGTGTGCTTACATACAAGAAAAAAACATATTTTTCCTATACAGAAATATTCAATATAATAAACCATACATTTTTGATCATTATTTAATACATTTGGACTTTTTTACTAACTTCCTTACTTATATTATTTATTTTCAAAACATTTAACATCAATTTTGAATATATAAGTCCTTCGCGTACCAACGTAAGGGATAAGGCTACAAACACTGTGGTTATGGGTTCAAATCCCGCTCAAGTAAAAACTAAATAAATAGATTTCATCGGTTATTACGACAAAGATTAGGAATAATGTCGGGAAGAGCCGCTCTCTCGGTGACCTGTGTAACTAGTAATATTTAAGAAGTCAGATATTGAATTGAAAACGTTGTTGTGTCTAAAAAATAAAATTTTAAAATGTCCCTCGGGGAGTATATGCATAAATATGTTCAAAATATGATAAATTATAAGTGATTATGACGAATTGGAGGAAATTTTTTTACTTAAAAACTCTATTTTTATTATATATTATTATCAGAATTCCGCCCAAAAATGCCAATATACTACATAAATAATAATAACACTTCCATATTTGTTAATTCAAAAAAACAATAATTATACTTAATTATTATAATTTTATGTAATTACTCATTAATATATATATATATATATATATTTATATATATATATATATATATATATGTATGTATATATCATATGCAACCTATGTTTAATATTATTGTGTAACAACAGCTTTGCAAGATCTTCCATAGAGTAGGGCGGCTCTGCTAGACTATTTTAATAAGTTATTTGATATACATATTTATCTACATTACATTTATTAGATTTAGTTTGACCTTTTGAATTATGACTGCATCAATAAAAAATATTACTGTAATAGAAAGTTCAACTACCCTTAGAAATGTTGTTGTTGCTTTGGCATGGAGCCGTTTATTTCCGTTGTGCAAAGGGAACCTATTGTCTATAGTTCCATACGATAGTTTATTTTTCTTATTTGTTCTGGCTTTGGGTTGCATTTTGAGATGAGAAAATGTGTTCGAGACACGCTCTTGCAAAATTCTATTATTACAATACTTACTAGACTGCATGCATTGAAAATATTATTTGTGTTCTGTCCACCGCCACACTTCCATGCCATTTATTCAGGATAAAAGATCTGACAACGGATTGTCTAGACATTCATTAATCAACAAAAATATGTAAATACATAATATATCCAGTAGTGCAGAAACATATCATTGACCGGTTGAATATTTATATACACACGTTACACGCTCAAAGTATGTGCCGCTGCACATAAATGTCAAAGTTATTTGGAGAGAGTTTCTCGGCCTTTACAAAGTATGAACAGGGATAATTAAATGACTAACGATAACGAAGTATTTGCTTCGAAATGAAGACATCCGAGGAGTGGTACTCTTTTTTATGAATGTATGCTGATATGAGTTTAATGTGATCAAAGCCGGTCGTTCCGCCATATTTATGTATGGTGTGAAGATGTTTTCTTTCGGGTGAGATTGTCGCACACAAATAATAGTTTATTGAGTCGTTAAAATTAATGGGTGTAATTAAAGAATTATGCGTCCGTTGAAATGTCTGCTGTTGGAGGATCATTAAGCCTGGACGTGATGGACGATTTTTTATTCAGCTTTACAGCTCCGTCATATGGAATACAAACTGCTCTGTAACGGATGTTTATATGTGATAATGAAAAGTGATTGAATTAATCAAAGACTAGAAAATTTGACGCCTGTCATGTTAATATGATTTTTTATTTTCCCCATCCATCAATGTTTAACCTTTTAGTATAATCGTCAAACGGTTTGCTCTTCACATTGCCCATGACGTACATAATAATCAGAATTTAGGGCCATTTTCTTCAATCCGTGTTAAATGGCAACAGATTGTGCGAATCTCGTGTCATATACAAATATTCTGTTTCTTGAAACGATACTATAGCCAAGCAGTTCCGATGTTTGTATCGCAAGCCTTATATACAGGTGACTCGAGCCGAAGCAACGCGTTCGGCATGAAACTATAATGGAGGGGGAAATATAGCACGAGATCGAGATTTAGCCGATATCGATTTGACAGGTGGTAGCACGAGCGACATCTTGAAGAAACGCATTTGGCGCGTAAATCACCGAGTCACACGAGCTCAAGATTTAAAACCAGTTGAAGAAACCGGGCCTTAATGTTGTATAGGTTTTACCTTTTTGTAAAGATCATAGACAAGGCAATATTCTGGAAAAATAGTTTATATCCTTAAAATACAAACAAAATGTTATTTTATACTGAGCTTAATATATTGTGGACTTCCAAGTGCGGTTTTCTCCAAGCTGACATTTATTGAAATTACAAGTAAATTGATAAATAATTATGGAAATAGTCGCAACTTCAATGTTAATTAGTTAAACAATTAATTTTCCTAATGTTGTAATGATGGTGAAGTTTGTTGGATCAGCTGAGAGAACCCAAACAAACAAGAGAGAGAGTCAGGAAGAGGGGTGCGGCTTCAATAATAATAATTATCGGGGTCAAAGTTCACGCGGCGTAAGGAAGTCCCTCGTAATAAATTAAGCTGGAAACAACCCCCAAAACCACCCGCTGCCTCCCCACACCTTGTAAAGTAGCCAGGCTGAGGGGGTTTTAAAGTGAACCGACCTGCCCCAACAAATTAAGGAGGCAACGCCAAGTTCATTAGAGCCGTGATAAAATCGATTCTTGCCCTTTCTGTATAACCTTCTATTAATCGGACTTTATGAGAATTTAAAATAATTTTTAAATTAATTTTTTAATATTTTAAATAAATAGATAAAGGCTCATCAAACAAAAACAAACAAGGCACACTGGTATAATATTTTGTATAAAAAACGTTTTCATAATTATTAATTTAGAACATTTAAAGTTATGTATATTATACCTCCTTTATTGAAATAAATGTATTAAGAGGATTAATTTTAAGCAAATGATTCAAACTTATTATTTCCCATGCATCTTCATATTATTCTGGTACATTTAGGTTTGGTACAGTTAGGACATGTTTATCTTTAAAATATAAATACCTTTATTTACTATTAGGAAGTAATCATTAAATTAATTCATTTACACGAGTATTACATAAAAATATATAATATAATGAAAATAGGTTTGATTTCGGTTATAATAGTGCATTTTGTCAGGTTCTTTTAGCTGCACCAACCGCGACTATGTTGTCTCACTTTTCTCTATATTACAGCATAATAAATTTTTCTTACTTTAGTATTATTAATTTTCTATTAATATAAGCAAATCTTCACCTCGGTGAACAAAATATTTATTATTTATAAAAATAACGATAGGTATATTATCTTCTTTTATTTAATATCACATTCACAAAAAACATTATATTAAATTTTAATTATATCGATTTTATCAGATTAGAAAGTGCACTATTAAGGATGTAGTTTTCATTATATAATGTGATGTTTAATTATCATTAACGAAGTTTTTTGTTGTTATTGGAATTTGAGCTGTCGGGTTTAATTGGTCGGGTCTTATATTTTTACGACCCGAATTCACTGCATTCAAAAATATGCTCTTATGATATTAATTAAGGAACTTTGGAACCTCTTCTCCGTGAGACCGAGTCATATTAACGACCAAAAAACCCTCACAGTTTGTTTGAAACATCTGTACATATGTTGGCTTTGATAAATAAGCCATTGCTTCTCAATGAATGTTGCCGGATGAATAAAACCATGAAACAGTGATACGTTTTGAGATAAGTAGTTTGAGTTAGATGATAGTTTGAGGTAATAAATAGTTAGTAAAAGAGGTGTAGGTAATGTAATATCACACCGAAGACAATAATATCGAATGTGTTTGTCGTAAAGATGTTTTAGATAATCAGAAGAGTTACAATATTGTAATGGCCGATTCAAGAATGGTCGGTGTCAAGTTTCCCCAACTCGTCGTCTTATAAATTGGACACCATCACAAAGATCATTATCATCATTTCACATTTGCAAATATGACTTTATCTTTATGGTGTATCTGTTGTCATGTTCATCGATACGATCGATATCTCTTATACAAAATATTCAGCAACACGACAAATTATATAAAATGTTGGCTTCAATTCAATTACTTTTTAAATAATTCCAATAACTCAAGGCGTCAAGACTAATTTTTTTTTTTGTTTTTTTAATATTCTATCAAAAAACTTAGAGGAACTAAAGACTTATGATAGAGTAGGTGATTTTATAAAGGTGGTTAAATTAGTGGGGAAGCTTACTAATGGAATGTTAAAAAAATTATTATGGAAAAGTTCTCCTTATCTTTCCATGATGTGCATATATTCATTTTATTGTTATTTCTACTTTATTAATAAAATTATTCATACATAGTCATTTATGCCTTGTATTTTAGATTTTTTATAGTGATTCGAATGTTTAATATTATGTGCTATTATACACCATATAATCTCTTCTTTTTATTTTCTACACTATTCTAACGCATTGGAATAATATACATATGTATGTAAATAAATAAATTAACATTGGGACTTGAAATAATATAAAAAACTATTAATTAAGGCATAAAGTATAAAAAAAATATGTATTATAGTTTTAGTTACTATCAGCGATACTATCAGTGTGTCAAGTTGTATCGACATTAGAAGTTTATTTATAAATATATTATGCGGAATCATAAAAAAACAACTTTAAAAGAAGATAAGATGGTATATTAATATTTATTGTTTTCATTTAATGAAAACCAAACGTGTATGTTTGCATAAAAATATATTTATAATGTGATTTAATAACTGTTGAATAGGAATAATAACAGTTTTCTTATCCTCTTGTAAAACTTGAATTTTGTAGACACGTTTTTTTGTTAATTAACGATCGATATAATAGTAATAGTTTGGGTGTAAGAAGCCATTTGATTCACATATAACATAGTGTATTGTCTCATAAAGGTTCAAAAGGTTACTTTCACAAGACTGAGATTACACAGTATTCCTGGTTAGTTAGAAGTACCTGCATTTACAAAGTGATTGTTGGGTTCTGAGATTATGTTTCCGAGGTCACAGGTCAGAGTTGAGCTCGTCATTGTCATATGTTGCTGAATGTTTGCTTCATCACAAGGATTCTTCTAACATAATAATAAATACGAGTGGGTTGTTTCATATTACGATATTGTTTGGGTCGTTAGCGCATATTGTGTAATAACGCCTTCAGGCTTTGTGTACACTGAATAAGAGGGAGAAGGCTTCTTCCACTCTTATAAGTCCTATCATTACACCTGTTTTTCAGACCAAATTATTTCGTTTCATGTCCCTGATTTTAAATACAAATTCATACCATATTATTATTTTGATTATACCATACGCCGCACTGTATACATGAATCAAAATAGAAATATTTACAAACATATATGCTATTTTGTAACAATGAATAATAAACTTAACATTGGATTATAAAAATGCGTATTTTTCAATATTTGCAATGCAATTTTTTATAATAATTCATTGTTTTATATACGGAATGTGTTGTGTTCCAATATATTATTTGATATACATATAGAAGAAGTCGCATATTTGGACGTATCTCGTTATGTGGATGAAGGAATACCTGAGGCACGAGTACAAGATGAGGGGTGGCATGGGTGGATCAGTCATACAGCCTGTCGCACCCTTATGTGAAGTATCTAGGGTGGAGAATACAAGGACCTTCCAACCACTACATATTGCCCAGGGGTTCTTACACACATACTTTTATACCACTACGTCGACTATTTCAAAGAAAATAATGAACAAGTGAAAAATCATCGTGTCGCAAGTCATCACGTTCAATCAAGCTATTCACTATATTTTACACGATGAATATCATTTTAAGCTTAATATTATTTATTGTATATCACGTGAATATAAATACAATCAAGTAGTCACCAAAGTTGCATGGAAAGCTATCGTTATTGAACAATACACCCACAAACTAACTATAAAAAAGCGAACAATTTTTAAATTGTTTTCCTATTTGGCATACATGCGAATATTTTCGAAAATATTAGAATGAGTTTTTTGGGGGTGGAAGTTGAGTAGAGTGAGGGTGGTTGAAGAGGGTGGTGGTGTAACTTGGTGTATCGATTACACCGTAGAGTGGGCATACAATATTACAGGACTTTGTGTCACTATTCTCTACTTTTTATACGGAACATTTGGCTATTGATTTTTTTATATTTTAATTAAAACACCATATGTTTGTAATATTACAAGTGCGAATAGTGATGATGGTATTCATCATACGGTTGGAGGAAAGAAGAGGTAACAATGAAAGTCCCCGCTGTGAACTCATACAAGGGGTGGCTCACATTCTTCATCTACATAATACTTCTACCACTTTCTATATTAATGGACTCCAATCATTAAAATATTAATAAATTAATTTGAATTTCAACAATATAACAAATAATGTCTTTACTAATTATATGTATCGAAATAATATTAATTTTACTTGTGTCACCGTTATCGTGAGTATACTTACGCCTCGAGGGGGATTTTAACTAGTTTTGTTTAATTTAACTTGTAGCGGATCCTATTAACTATTACAGTTAATCATGGTTTCCAACAGCGCAGTTCTGCCTGAATTAATAATCACTTTAGTATACATACATGTTTGACTAAGATTTTATAAAGTTTTTAATTTATTGATCTATTGGTTAATAAGTTGATCTGTCGCAAGTAGGTGTAATATAATGTGATATGGATGAGGACATAGGTCGATTGGTGCTCCTGGATATAGTGATCCTCTTCACCCGAGCTGACTCTCCCCTAATCCTGTCGTAAATCGTGTCTTTCCCCAACCATGAGAAGAGAAGAAAACCCACGGGGAAAATATTAAAAATCCTACGCACCAACGGAGATGGGACTTACCGAAATAATCTGAGCAAATATGCCGTATAATATGTACTAACAACCAAGAGGGAAACACTGTATCAATCATTAGAAAGCATTTGCCATTAATATATTGCCATTTAAAGAGGGTCGAAATTAGATTGGTCGGATAACAATATTAATGAAAAACTAGAATTAGAATCATAATCACAATTATTAGCTAGAAATCATTAAAAATAAACATTTATATGAATTTTATTAAGTAGGTACATATTGGGTTAGTTTTTTCATTGGTATTGCAGTAAGATATAATAATAATGTAATTAATACAGTTTTAGGTTTGACTAATCACGGATATTTTCGGTTGATTGCCTCATTTTTATCTTATTATTGAACTGTTAAACAAAATATGTTTTACACCTGTATAAGTAAAACAGAAATAAATTCTGATTCACGGAATGTACAAAAATATCTTTATGTACATTCCGAATTCATTTTACTTTTCACCTACATAGTTGATTTCCTTCATTTGTAGGTAGGTTTCCTTCATTATTATATAAATTGCAGGCTATTGCGAGTACTCTTTTTTATTTTGTATATTTGATCACATATGAATTATACATGGAGGATACTATAAAAAAGTGATAATTATTCCAAGGTGTATGCGGTCGAGTTTGCCTCAAGTGACTTCGGCCAGAGCAATAATTAGCCTCTTAACATATATGGAGATCTTTAATTATATAATATAAATAAATAAGAGATAGACAATTTAAACGTCATTTGTGTTGAGTAGTAGGTAGTAAGGTGATGTCTGCAACATGCCAGACACCTGTTATTTCAATTTGAAGTCAATCTGCTATGAAACCCAAGTTGGATAGCCTCGAGCAACACGCAGGAATAACGTGTTATCCATCAAATATATTTAAATTTTCATACCTTCGAAGGCTAATAATTGCATACTAAAGGTGTGCACCCTCACAGAAACACTACCTTAAGGTAACTAATATAATTGAGGAATCAATCATCGTAGGTTTTGTCAGGCGATATGAACAGTCCACGACTTCCGTCCAGTGATTCTTCATTGTTCATCCATCAGGACTTCCTCTTCAACTTTAGGGTGGTCTTCATCCCTTCATCCTTATCAGCCGCCAGTTCTATTCCACACTGTCCGATTGACTGAAAACAGTGATGCTATCTGATGTGTCAACGTAAAGTTTACAGAACCCTTCCGACAAAGCTGTCGTCTAATCTATATTGTGACACATTTCTAGTAGATCAACAAAGTTTCTGAATAATTTTGCCAGGAAATTAGACGCCTATAATATTATGATTAAAATGTGTTGAATAAAATACATGTTGGGTATTAAAGAGACGCAGTTGAGTATGTGGTCCAGCGGGTTGGAACATTGCCCACCATTATGATAAATTAAACACCTAATGAGCTGAACAACCACTATTTTTATACCAATAACACTTCAAATATCTACCCAGGCTCAAAGGAATGAGTAATATTTAAAAATAATATCCAACATTTAAATATTTGAGTGCACCAATTAGTATTAGGTACATACTACATTCTAAGAATACACAACTACACCATACTTTAATCATTAGAAACTATTAAAAAAATACACATTTTGTTTACATTCCCACACAACATATAATTTCTGAAATATAATAAATTTAAGGTTATGTACGCTGGATTAAAATAAAGCTTACTCATATAAAGAAAAATTATTTTATTTACATGCAAATAAATACGTAAAGTGGTAAGATGTCTTTATGGTATATAATATAATATTAAATTTAATGGGTATAATTGAATTGATTATGTATCCTGCATCTCGGATGGCATTGGAAATATTCACAATCAGCATAATAAGCGGATAGCGAATCGAATGTGTCGATAAATTTCTCCTTATAGAAATAGCAGAGGAGACATATACAGGATGGTCATAAAGTTAAGTCGGTAAGTAAGTAAGGCATGCAATTGAAAATATGGTGAGCTGGTGAACATAGTAAGACCTGTTTGCCATATTGTTTATGGGGGTTCACCTTATTTAAGCTGACGGGGTTAGACTACGACATTCTATTCATTAACTTATCTTAATACTTATTGCGTTACATTCATTATTTTATTATGCACACTGTTCGACCACTCCTGTGAACACGTTACACTGATTAAAATTGTATTTATATTTTCAATATGTACGAACACTTCAATAGAGTTGTTTCAATAACCGATAACTTTGTGGTGTGGGCGACTCCAATTATTTCTTCCTGGTTTCTGGGTTCATATCCATATATATATACATACATATATATGGTGTGAAAAAGTTATGAAACATTACGGTATATTTCAATTACAAATTATCATACATGGCTTTAATAAAAAAATATTAGCAGGTCTTAGTATACATATTTAATTAAGTTTTTTTAAAAACTGTTAAATATTAAAATGTAGAATTGGTTATTGTTAATGTTAATAAAAATTATATGAAACTAAAAGTTTATTTTGCATATCCTATAACTACTTTTTGGACATTATATAAAGACTAATGAAATTAATTATTATTCATACTGTAGAAGAAGAACATACATTTTTTTACATTATTTTATAGAATATATTATAATATAATTAAAATCCAGTATGTTAAGACGTTTTAAAAGATATTTCACATAATTATGTATGTAATCGAACAATTGAGGTGTTCCTCATATAATATTTGATTTTTATTCCAATCACTCGTTACTCGACAAATAAGTACATCATGTCTTATTTTTTTATGAAAAAATTTAAATTCGAATAATGCAGCCCATTAGTATTATATGAGTGCTTTTATCAAAGGTTTGCTACAAGGAGAAAGCCACAAAAGGAATCATAGGTCACATTCGACATTTCGATGGGGCATAATTCTCGCAATCGCTGCACAAAATACTCAGTCACAAATGAGGGGTTGGAATGAAAGAATCGATTCGGGTTTCGTGTTCAAATATAACTGAACCCACATACTCACAGTGGCTGTCCTTTTTGTGATGGATAATACCTTAGTACTCGACTTTAAGCCACATAAAAGGGTCTATTGATCGTTTATCCCAATTTTAAACAGGATCAAGTGCACCGCTGCTGGTTGAGGAGGTCCAATCTGCCAATGGAACCATCAATACTCATCAATAATGGGGGACTTACTCGATCTAAATCCACTATTGTCGGCAAGCCCTATTCCCTAACAATGGATCACCGGATAATATACTTGTTTGTATTTATCGAGGGTTCGATCAATCGATTTTGCAGATTATCGCCCATTTAGTATATCGAAATTGGCCTGCTTTCAATCTGTTATTCAAGTGTCTCAATTGATTATATTACATCTCTATAAATAATAGTGGATTCAATATATTTATAGAAATATTTGTGATTTTTTTGTATTCAATATTCTCCTATTAAATGCTTGTGTAAGTAGCTTTTTGGACATGAATATTTTTTATGTATCTATTTAGATACAATATCATTAACCAAAACTCTATCGTTATAAATTCCTAAACTCTTAACGATCTTATGATTCTTGTGCTTAACCAAGGTCTGCCTTCTATTGTCCCCAAATATAAAATAAAAACTTATGGAGAACGAATTTGTATTGCAAACTATGTTTTCATTGAAAAAAATTATCAATTGGTAAGATTGCTCAGTTTAGTGGATTCTGTAATATAAAAGTATGATGAATGATTCAGTTCCTTTTAAAAAAAAAATTTTAGGCATTTAAGTTGGTAGGTACATTTGTTCAATTCTGTAAACAATAAGTAAGTGTAAGTATGAATTTTTTTCGTAATATAGTGTATAGACAGACATTTTAAAAATATTTTTTTAAAATATCAATATCACGGTCCTGTAAAATGCATATGTTTATATTGACATATCAAATAATTTATCAAAATAATTGAGTGTTTAGCGAGGTAGTAATCGCATTATACCTTTATTGATTACTTGACCCATTACATCCTCCAACAAAACAGTTTAAAATCATATTATTTGAAGTTTTGATCGACTTGACGAAAATTCTCGATAACATGTCTATATTACTGAATTAATAAATACTATTTTGTCATATTACAGTCTTAATTAAATAATAATTGAACAAAAAATGCGCTTTACAAAACCATTATAGTAACTCAAATAGTGTCATTTTAAAGATATATAGATGATTCATACTGTGTCTTATAACCTGAATTTTCTTTAATATCCATATTATATCAACTGAAAAGATCTATATTTACATAGACCTTTACTAGAGCCGTTTTGTGGCCCAGTTGTTAGTGTGACTCTTAGGTTCGATCCACAACGGCAGAAAAACGGTGTCCACTGGTGTCACGTAGTAGATCTGCTAGACTCCTTGCTGTGGAGTGGCCTGGGAAACCACATATGCTATATTATCCCGTAAAGACTATGGTAACCTGCCTAACCACAAGGGAATCCCGTCAGGGAAAGTGTCACGGTATATATATACATTACAATAGAAATAAGTACAATATAAAAAAAACATTTTTTAGTTGTAAGAGTTAGTTGTTTTGGTATGGGTGTGCAAACTCTAGATTAAGGTCCGGTTTCTTCAACCCGTGTTGAATCTCGAACTCGTGCCACTTGCGATTTATTATTTTAAATGCGTCTCTTTAACTGTCAAATCCTAGCTCGCCATTATCGGCGTGCAATAGCTAAATCTCGAGTCGCCTGTATGCAAGTTCTCCTCAATGTCTGCGATACAAACATCGGAACCGCTCGGCTATAGCTTTAACACGGTTTCAAGAAACGGAATGACACGAGATTCGTACAATGTGTTGCCACGTAGCACAAAATTTAACACGGGTTGAAGAAACTGGGCCTTAGTATCTGAAGGGAAAGCATGGTTATGTTTATGGTGTGGCTCCGATTTGAAATATTCGATGTTCATATTGAGATAGGTGTGTATAACGGGTGTCTTTATTAAATTTGGCCGCGTGTGTACGGAACGGACATAATGGAAAGAGGTTGAAGCCCAACAAATTGTGGCGATTAATTCCCGTTGTAACCGCAGGCATATAAACCGCCCTGCACATAAACAATGTGTCCATTTGCTCAGCAATGCTGCTGTTGGCCACTTTAACCTCTTAGCTGCTTTGATGCTTCACCAGAACCGATGTAATGTCTTCCCGCCGGCTCTTCTCTTACTTCTTTTTTTACACCATAATTATGCGCCTGCACAAAGCTGCTTCCCATTGCTCCGATTTGCCATATCTGATTCATATCAATCTACCTACTTCCCTTATGAATTTCATTTATAAAGGAAACAATACAAAAAATAACATCGTTTAACTTGAAAACACCGGTATGTGTGGAATTGGCCCTTTAAAAATTATGATTAAATTTAGGAATGTCCGAGCAGAAATTCTTCATTATAAATCGTCGTTATGTCCTCAAAAAACATAAAGTTTAAAATTACTCTCATATTCAAGTCAAGAATTTTTAAATTTACTCGATCGGTTATTACGACTGGGAGATCGGGAATAATATTAATAAAATATGGATCGTCTTGGTCCAGGTTTACTCTGATTTCCAGGATTGTAAGGTTAATACCGAGGCGATTATTAAGTCAGACAGAGCCGCTCTGTCGGTGATCTGTGTAACTAGTAATAGTTAAGATCACCGACAGACAAATAAATAAAACGTTGTTGTGTATAAAAAACCTTCTAAAATAAAAGCTGTTCAGGGCGTAAATAAATATTTTCATCATGTACATGTATAATATTAACAATATTTCGTGCTTTTGGAATCGTGTTTGGGCCGCCATCTTGGCACCAGCTGTGAAGTACTCTGTTGAATACTTTTCTTTGTTGAATTTATTATTTTTCTTTTTCAATTAATCAATTGCAATACACTAGCACCCCCTAAAATATTTTTAGATAATTCAAGTCCATCCATATATACCATATAGTATAACAATTTCATTATTTAATTTGAATTTTACATAGTTTGAATAATACAAAACTTCTTATGAATTAGACTAAGGTGTACTGAATATATAAATATTTTACTTATATTATAACTAACTTGTTGTTAATTGCACATATATGTATATATATATATATATATATATATATATATATATATATATATAATATATAATTATAAGATTAGAAGTCTTATACAAAAATGACTTCTCTATATGAAACAATAATAACAATACAAAATCGACTAGATAATATTTCAAGCTGCATTTTGATTGTTTTATAAGTTGATCATGTCGCCGGCAGCAATCGGGTGTAAATTATTTCTCACCCACATGATTTGAGTGAATTATTTGATATTATTGCATATGGCGTATTCAATAAATGTAAGGTGTATCAGGTTTAATTTTCGTGTGAAAGATGAACATAATCGATGAGGCCAGGTCATCGAAATTGGATAGCAGGGGTGTTACCAATGTAGGCACATGCTTCACAGCTTGCTACACTTCACCACCTGCGAGACTAAAATAATGGATCTCATCATCATCATCATCACTAATATTACATTGTACTTATCAGATTTGGCCAAGAATAATGTGCAATGTATACAGGGAGCCTTGCTTCAACACAAGCCAGCTAAATCCAGATTACATTGTAATTAATAATCAATAAAAAAAAATCCAGCTACAAAGTAGAAACTTATTCAGAAGCTTTTCTATGCGGTAAATTATAGTTATCAATCAGTTGTGATCTAGATTATTATATAATTAATATAGCAAAATTGAGGTTAGTCAAGTGAAACATGTCAAGTGTAAATTAGATGTGTTATTTTAAATAGCATATTCATTTTTTTAATGTGATAACTACATTCTGATTTATTAAATGTGTGCATAAACACACATTTAATAAGTTAGTATGGCAATATAAAACTTATACTTACTTACTTAGATAGGAAATACCTTTGTAGAGAGGTTGAGAATATACCTTTGTTTTCCCCATTGCTTTAGGGTTGTAACCCCCTAATAATATTAAATCCATTAAATCAAATTTCATTATTAAAAATGTAACCTTAATATTTCATTGTTTAAATACTACTTTTCAAATTGTATTCGGTTTTATGTAAACACTTGTTTTAACAAAATTATTCAACGTGTTATTGTGATATTTAAAAGGAGTATCGCAGTTTTCTCATGTTTCGGATCTATAATCATTATCAATTTATTGTTTTATTGAATTGCAGCAATTGGTGATATTTATTTGTAGAATATGTAGTGCAATGACCCGTGTTTGTGATGATGATTCAGTGTTGGTCAATCAGATCAGATGAGGTTCAGTATCCTTGTAAGGGAATTACGTGTAATTGACCTTATGCACGATCCGTATTTAACGATCAAATAAACCCTTTTTTGGACAAATACTAAATTAAGCGAATACATTGGAAACAGGCTATTTAAAATAATATATATTTTATTGTAGTATGTTTCTTTACAGTTGCACGAGGGTAAAATAATCTTTGTTGTAAGATGGCAAAGGGTGGCCCCGAGGGGTTGTATTATATTACAATGACAATGAATTCCACAGTGAATGATATTGAATTAAGTGCAATATTTTTTATTACTGGTTTATATTTGCAATGTTCAGATTAATAGCAGGTAATTTTTCACGTGCACGACTTTGGGCGGGACACGTGTGCCTTTATATGAACGAACACTTTTTTTATAATGTACTCTCAACCAATTCAATTTAGTTGGGCTTTTAAAAGAACCCTTTTTACCACCGCGCTCTTCCAATGACTTAACAATTAATAAATTAATACATACAACGGATATAAAATTAATTATTTTAATAAACATGGACAAAAAAGAGCCGTTAGTATATTTATTAGTTACGATGTTACTTCATAAAAATAATCGCTTTTGAGATGAGGGTTAAATTAATAAGAAAATTGAAGTATTAAGAATAACATATTTTTAAATTGATTTTTCAATGTACACTTACTTAGCTAGAAAACGACACAAATAAAGCTTTACATGAAGAAAGTTTAGTGAAAATCTATGTTTTTTTTTGTAATTAAAATACTCTTGCTTTTATACAGTGAATAAATTGTAAATTTAAGCCTTTTCTATAATTATTTATTTACGCTCCGAGGAGCTTTTATTTTTAGAAAGGGCCTTCTTGAGAGGGTTTTTTATACACAACAACGTGTTAATTGTCTGTCGGTGATCTTAACTATTACTAGTTACACAGGTCACCGAAAGAGCGGCTCTGCCCGACATAATAATCGCCTCAATATTTACCTTTACAATCCAGGAAATCAGAGTAAACCTGCATCGAGATGATAGATCGGGATTTTATTAATATTATTCCTGATCTCCTAATCGTAATAACCGATCAAATCAATTTAAAAATTCTTGACTTGAGTGGGATTTGAACCCATGACCACAGTAGCAGTTTGTAGCCACGCTTCTTATTCCCCGCTGGTTAATTATACTTGCATCTAATTAAAATCATAAGTTTTTATATATTCTATATATCTAAATTTAATTTATTTTAAGATGTTATGTATTATCAATCGTTGTTGAAATTTATGTCGACTTGGGAATCACACGAAGAAGAAATTGTTAATTAACTAACCATAGTTGGAATGAAAGGTATACAATAATTAATGTGCAGAATTTATTTATTTAACAAATACTATGATAGAGTTATAGGGGGATAATTATTGATTTATATGATTGTAATGATATAATCGGTATATTGATGAATTTAAGTTAATGTTGCAGTGATTTGAGAGGCTTAGGAGGTATTCACACCCCTCTCGTATAGCACCTGGTATATGATTGTATTGTATATATGAGCCCGGGGCTATAAAAATAATAAAAAGAGTACAAAGGGTCGAGCATCGCCCAACACGTCGTAAATCTGCCGATATTGATCTATGATTTATTTAAATAGCCGCAGATTTATGCGGTTCATAAACAATGGATTCCACTTTTTATTTTGCTATTTGGCAATATCATGAATTATGACTTATGACCCTTTTATTCTAATTTATTCTTTGTTACCGCCACAAGCCCCTCTCCGGACATCATAATATTCAATATCACTGAACTCTTGATTAATGTAAGCCATTTGTTTGAATCCAAATATATATATATGTACACATGGGTATTCTTATGAACGTTTTTAGCATTAAATACTAGTTTCAATATTTCCATTTTAACCGATTGCACCTTTCTTTCACAAATTAAGTGTATTTTTTCGTAGTCTCGATAACATGTATTTGGTATAAATTCAAATGCTGGCCGATAATACACTCGCAGCTATATTAGGTGGCTTTTTTTAGGTGACTTTCTCAGATGATTCAGATCTCGGATTACCTAAAGCTGGTGTAGGTTGATGATGATATTATGATGGGTACTGATGATTTTCTTGATCTTCAATAAAGCTGCCATAAAATAAATGTTTTTTTTTTATTTGAAGTCATTTTTTTTCTTACGGTCGTTATAGAGGAGAATATAATTTTTATTTTTTTTATTCTTCTTGGGATTGTCATTATTTTATTTTTGATTTTACACATTTTAACGATTTTTTTATGTATTTTCGTTACTTAAATTATTTTGTATAATTTTAACGAGCTTTTAATTTGATATGAACCTTGAAAATAATTGAATCTAATATAAAAATACATTTTAAAAACATTTTTATCTGACTCTTCCTATGTTTCCTGTGTAGTTTAATATTGATCTCTTTTTAATTTTAGAGTTACTTAAACTTATTGTTTATTTTTCAGTTATGTCTTTTTTATAAGATTATGAAATTATTGATGAAAACATCATTGAAGTATCATCATGTGATAACTTTATAGCTGTTTAGCTTTAAAGATATTTATGTACATATTATTATATTTTTAAAATAAAATAAAAATAAACATTACACACGTAGTACATACACGCTTCAAGATAATATATATTTGTTTAATAAGATTTAAAATTTCTGACCAGAATATATAAAATATGTATGTTGTAAACTAAATATATTAAACTATCAGCGTAATCTTGGCTCTTTTGCCATTTATAACGTTCCTTTGATACATTATCCTTTTAAACGACCTCCCATATTGCTAAATGTTGTTTTTATTTGATCCTTTAGCCGATCTGGAATGATGTATGACCGAGCCATGGTTAAAGTGTTTGTTTTTGAATTTATGATTGATAAGTTCACGTTCTCAACCCAATGATATGTGTGATTAATTTTGAACGAGAAAATATTATAATTACTGAGTTCAGTTGCGATTTGATTTGTTCGTTTCCCTGCGTGTTTTTGTATCTCAATTATTTGAAATTGTCATATTTATAATATGCATGCAGCTTGGCGATAAACTGCGGGTGGGACTTGAACTATCATCGCCACCATTTTGTCCGCCAAACAACTGTGTAAACTGTGGAAAGTGCTCGTTCATTTATATACCAATTGCATGTGATAACTGCAATTCACGCAAACACGACAATATTGGACGAAAAATAACCGAGTAGAAAGTCGACGTTGACATGTTTGCCAAGTTATCGTTTTTAAATAACCGCCAATTAAATAATCTGACCAGTATTTCGCCTGCTCCAGCGTATAATATCGTAAGTGCAAAA
>JAGTTH010001696.1:0-16993 GCA_022606485.1 Agraylea sexmaculata
TTACAAGTGTATATCATTTGTGCGCATTAAACCAGGCCATTTCAGATATAACTATGGTAAAATAATTTTAAAAATATTTTGAATGTTAACTATTCTGTATATATTCAATTTTTACAATTGAATATACGCAAGTTTATAGAAAACGAGATAGAACGTATGTAAGTATATGTATATACTTTCGATGTCTTAATTGCACGGGGTTTTCCCATGGTTTATGCGTAACTTAGGTTAATTTATACGCAATTAGAGATTGTATTTATAGATAATTTGTTTCTTTGGTATTAAATTTCAATGTTGTTCCCTCGAAATTAGCGGCGGTCCATTGTTGTCCAATTTTGTCTCAATCAGTCGAACAAGTGGTATATTTCATGGATAAGATATCTTTGATGTTTCATATACACAATTGATAATATTAATAAAAATCATCAATGAGGCTTTTTTGGCCATTAAAACAATATTACACAATTGCTTATTTTTCGTTTGTTATCTTAAGTTTAAAAGGGATTCGTATACTAATCACTTATTTGTTAATAATCGTTAGGTTTTAGAATTTTAACTAATATCATTTATATTGATAATTGGAAAACTCTACTAAGTAAGGAAGAAGTCGCGAGCACAACACTATTAAGAAAAATAAATAATCGTATAGAAAAATTTAACCAATATATTTATATTTTTATTTTATTTTTTTATCCTTACGAATTTGATGAACTATAACCCCGGTTTCAATAAAAAATTAATGGTAGGTATTCAATGTAAGTCTTTTAATAATATTGATTTTTTATAAAACAAATAGTAGAATTTTATAGATTGTATTTATAATGGTTTGCTTTTTTTATATAAATGAATCAATTCGAAATTTAATTCACCTCATACCTGATTTGTCTTCTCGCTTTTGTATCGTAAAAAGATATTTTGTAGATACATCTAAAGATTACTTAAGTAGCGGCTCTAATGATATTGTTACTTATTTCAGTATTCATATTTGGGAATCGGAGAAAATCAGACAACGTTTTGGAAAATGTTCTATCCCGAGCCATTTTTTTTTTAATTTTTAATAATAATGATATAAATAATCAGCTCAGTTCAATGTCTGATCAAGGAGGCCTTGTAAGTAATATGGGAAAACAATCAAGATTTAAAAAAAATAGAGTCAGTCAGCCTCCTCACTGATTTGTTTGTACATTAACAAACTTGATTCAATAACCACAATTGCGGAAATCAATAAACGCTATTGTGTTCACTCGCTATTTCAATCTCTATTTTTAAGAGTAAAATAATTAAGTTAATAGCCACAATTTCATGCTTGCAAATTAACGCTTTTCCTATATTTTATAATCGAGTTTTTTCAGTTTTCGTTATTTAATTTTAAACATATTTTTTACGAACGAGTGCAGATTACCTTAATATTGTTGCGAACTGGATTATATTATGTATTGTTATTATCCGGGTGATAATTTACAACAATTTACCAACGGGTGTTTGACCGCTTGTGGGTTTTTCCTAAACAGAAGAATTGTACAATATATTTATGCATGTACAATTATAAAATTATTCTGAATAGTTTTATTGTTAATGACGGCAAAACTAAATCCGTGTGAACGAGATTCAATAATATTTATTACCTGACAGATTTTCTTATTCATTTGATTTTGCTGATTAAAATTGATATAGTTTATATTATTAAGTTATCCTTGAGTTTCAGTCAAATAGTTTAAAAATGAGTCAATCATCTTAAATCAAATAAATGCATGGTTAATCTTATTAAACAAATCAACTATTTTATTTTTCCAACAAAAACCTTAATAAATGAGTCATAAAACTCATCTAAAGTATTTTCAACAATTTTTTCCTTGTTCATTTATTTTTTGAACATATATATTTTCACAGAGTGCCTTAATTAGTAGGTACAGGGTTTTTAAAAACTTTCATTTTCATTATAACAGTTTCCGATTTAGAATCTACCTGATTTAGTATAAGCCACTTTATAAACAAGGGAATTGAATTAAACTAGACTTATCGTATTTTTTAAATAATTATTCTAAAGCAAGTACCTAAATCATTAGGTGATTACTGTGAAACCTCGAAATAAGTATATATACAACCTTCGTTTGAAATACGATCCGTGCGTTAAGAGGGTAGAACAAATATAAAAATATTCACTCATTTGAAGAAAAGAATATCATATTATTATCAATTTTCTTGTATTTTTTTTAGAGAAATCGCGAGTATGGCTAAAATAATTGAAAAAATAATAATAGTGTTTTTGAAATCGATTTTGGGCCACCTTCTTGGAATCAGGTGTTTCTGTAAAATACTATTATACTTTAGGGATTAAGGATTTTTTTTTACAACCCCTTAAATTATTCAAGTCCACCATACTGTATAGTCCAAGGATCTTATAGAGATTTCACGTTTTTTATAGGATATAATGTAGTAATGTAGTTCTTTAACTTATTGAATAATAATTATTTACATTTCCATAAAGTCGAATCGTTCTATTCAAAGATATGCCAAATGAGTTTTTAATTCCAATTATCTCTAAATGCATATCGATTGTGTAAACACTGAATAGAAAATTTAGTAATAATAATTCTTTTCAATTTCATCATAAAATACGAATGGATAATAATAATTGCCTATACATTGTGTTTAATTACGTCAAATTAACGGCAAAACAAGCTATCGTGGTCGCCGAAGTGAATATTCAATTGTATACGCGATAACAGAGATAAAAAAATCCGTCTGCTTAGTCAAACAATATCTATATAGATTGTAATGTACATTAATTTAATAAAAAAATACACGTTTCCTTTCAAGGAATTATTTTTGCGGGAAAGTTTTCTCAAATTAACTAATATCAAATTTTAACGTAATTATTGCAGGAATTATAAGCCGAGCATATGTCAACAACATACAATAATTTACGGATAACATTCTTGTATGATAAAAAAGAGACTCATCAAACGTTGATGAGAAAGAAATTCTCATTAATTTGCAAAGGAGACTTCACAAATCATAATCATAAAATGGATATACGAAATATTATCGTGTCAAGGTTGAATTTTTAAAATGATTAAGAAACTAATAACAGATTGGAATTTTAGTGCCAAAACATGTATATTGCAATTCAAATTCACGTGGGAATTTTATTTTAAACATAAAAAGCAAAAGGAAAAAAAACCTCTTCTTTCATTGACTCATTTTTCTACACTTTTTTGTAAATATAAAAAATATACATTCATAGGCTTTATATATATATATACTATATCATTTTTTGTGATAATATTATTTTTATTACAATGAAAATTTACCTAGACTTATTTAGATAACTTGGTGATAAAAATGTGGGTTAACTAACTAGATTCCGTTTTGTTTTATATATTTGGATTAATCAATACAAGTGTGGCAACAATTGATTATGAAATAAAATAATGTTTTTGGTATTTTATTGAATGGTTAAATACAATAAAAATTTATAGATATTGTTAAATATAATATAATTTAATGCACCACACCACAGAATGTGCTGGTGCTATTATTTAATATTATGTTAATATTTTATTGTCATTTTATTATTTATTTTTTTATTTATGTCTCCTAAAACCCAAGGGGGATTAAACCAAAGCCTACTCCGAATACCGAATATTATTAGTAGACACTGATTAAACTCTCTATACATTGACATAAAAATATTTTGAATTATAACTAATTAACATTACCGAATAATTTAACTATAACAATTTAATTACAGAGCGTATTTCGTCGAGTATTCGCCATAGTATTCACCTTACAATTAAAAAAATCAGAGTAAATCGATCGCTTAGTGGTAATACTAGGTCGATTTTTTTTATTTGTACATGATTTGAATCAACGATCATAGTATTATTCCTTACATTTGTAAATAGGTTAGTCAATATTACCTCTCGTGTAAAATAAAAATGAAAATTCTCATTTTTTTTACTTTTTTTAAATTATTATTACGAGAAAACGGTCGTCTGGAATACCTACATCTCTGATGGAGCTTTTTGAGAGGGGTTTTAGACACAACAACGTGTTAATTGTCTGTCGGTGATCTTAAGTATTACTAGTTACACATGTCACCGACTTAATAATCAGTATTTACCTCACAATACAGGAAATCAGAGTAAACCTGGATCAAGACGATCGATCGGGATTTTATTAATATTATTCCCGATCTCCCAGTCGTAATAATCGATCAAATCAATTAAAAAATCTTGACTTGAGCGAGATTTGAACGCATGACCACAGTATTTGTAGACACGCTTCTTATCCCTTGAGCTATTACGCTGGTTATAAATATATCTATTTGTAAAAAGTTTTATATACTATATAAATCCAAATCTAATTCCTAAGATGTATTGTTTTATCAATCAATGTAAAATTCATACCAGAATTGTAATATGAAGTATTAATCCTCTATGTAGTCATCTTCATAGAAGTATTCTCATGAAAAACTTGTGTAAATTACTAATAAAAAATATATGTTTAATATAGGATTCCATCCAGTAGTCAACACGATCATAAAAATAAAATAAATTGTACATATGTGTCTTTCAGGAATCATTGAAGTATATGAGGTATTGGCGAGTTTGCAGCGTTGTAGGTACAAATGTAATATGAGTGAGTGACCTCAAGTAACAAAGTGCTAGTGACCGAATATCTGAAAGAAAGACTTGTATTCCCAGTGTTATGTTAATATTAATATGTCCTCGAATCAAGGCTCAAGTTCTTCTATATAAAGACATGATTGTGGTGTATCGCTTCCAGTGTATTATTGCCAATATACGCGACTTGTGCGCCGCTCGGCATATTGCTTGGTCAGTTGGTTAGAAGCGGCTCCTTGAGTATGTACAGTGCCAGTTAAATATTAAGTGCTGTATATTCAATTCATCACATCTGATCGACCAAAAGGAAAGCTTACAGATGCTGCTTCCGAGGTTTGTCTAAATATTCAGTGCGCCCCGTGGATAACAACCCTTCAAGTGCCTGTTCAATTTTGCATGCTTGTTGTGGTTCTTCATTCTAAAATTGATTTAGATATAACTATACAATTAAGGTGAATATTTATAAATGAAAATATTATAGAGCGCTACTTAAAACTCAAGGTCAAAGTCAAATAAACTACGAGCGCATCTGGTTACATAAAATGCAAACTGTGTATATTGATAATGTATTTTATTACCTCACTGATGAATATTTATAATATCTTAATTGTTTACTAGCATGTAAAGTATTCAGTTTCAATGGGATTATTTAATACATTAAAATAGATGCATATTAGGGTTTCTCCAGTAAAGTAGTCTTAAAGGTTTGAACAGGCTGGGTTGAATCAGGTGAAAATGCACAGTTGTTTTTTTAATAAAAAAAAATCTAAATAAATATACGAATCTTGCGTTTATAATAAATATAGAAATATAGGGTTTTTATATAATTAAAATAGGAAAAAATCCCTATGAACTCATATTTTTGAGATTACTGCAATTTTTCATAATAATTAACTGTAAAAGACAAGTTATAATAAATATTTGTAAAACATAAACTCGTGTGAAGTTCACTCGGTCTTATTACAATTTCAAAATATATAAATATTATACTAGTTATATAAAAAAATAATTATATTTTACTAATATCTTCGAAAGAATTGTATAGAAATTATAAATTTGGAATTATATGTATTTATATATGTGGAAAACAATAATAATACTAAATACGTTTTGTAAGTATCCACAATGAATAATACCCGAAATGATTTAGATAAATGTGAAATTTTCAAAATAAGATATTAAACAATTAGCTATTAGTAGAAAGTTAGTCGTTGAAGTGTTATTCTAAAAATGCACCTCAATGTTTGTAGCAAACCATATAAGCCATTGAGCCAGTACTAATATTTATCATTAAAAATCGGGTCACTTGATACAACGATTCGCGGTTTGTGTTATTATCTTATCATATTTGATAATAATGTAAATATAAAATCTTGTCAAATGAGAGAGTATTTAAGTGTGATTGAAAAGGCAAACTCACTAGTTTTGCAATACACATTAGCATCTGCTGGTATCACAATTATTATATTATTGATGCTACGCCACTCAATACATACATAATTATCTGGTATATTTATTTTGCTTGTATGCAATGGTTTTTTTTATAATTATGTTATATTTGAAAATTGCTAAGCATATTATGTTGATTCACTTTGGAGAATGTCGTCTATGTAATAGATAATGGGATTTCTCACTCGATTTTTAATATTGTATGCCATCCGAGGTCTGTGAACTGCAATATTACGAATTACACAGATTAGTGTTTGTTGTGTGATTGCTTTGAAATATATTTCCAATGTCAAAATCCGGAACCTGTGTTCGGAGGTCACTAAAACAATGGTTCGGGGGTTTCCTTTCTCATGGCTTTCGGAACCATGGTGATCTGTTCCATCCGACCATGTCTTACCATAAAAGTTCCGAGCCTCGTAAAATGCTTATTAAAATATAATCGCATCAAAGTGAGCTCATATTATATTACGATTGATACTTCAAACGGCCTTGTCGATTTTGATCGCACCAATTACCCAAAAAAAACATTGTTCATTTACAAATTATTTATCATATCCAGATCAAGTCCTAATATTTCCCACCGACTATTAGTACACTTTAATGATTTAAATAATCCATAAAAAATTGATTGGTAAGGCTGAACTAATGCATGAACACGAAGAAGTGTCTAGGTAAAAGACTTTCAATTTTATTTCTTATTATCCACGAGATTATTCGTGTGTGTACGAATAGACTAGAGCTTGGTAGTATTGGTATACACGCATACGCACCGTACGCACACTCTCTCATTATATTATTATATTAAATACGGCCCTTACATCATAAATTTGAATGTGCTCGTATATTTTGTAAAAAATAGTACGTGTATTGGACAGAAGAAAGAAATGCATCAGTATATTTAAAAATAAATCTTTTGTAATTGTAGTTAATCTTTGTGGTCATCATCACGATTGTTGAGATATATTTCGGTCGACTTCTGAATCCTGTTTTGACAAAAAGTTGCTTGCAAAATATAATAATCTTCATCAAATCTAATAGCCCATTGTCTGCACCACACAACACTACAATGATTCACGATATTCTAATTGAAATTTTTCGATGATCATATATTTTTCAATAATATTGTGTTTTTTTTTCTCACGTTTCAGATCAAGTATGAAGATAAGAACACCATTGATAGCCTTCGTCTTGGTGTTTCTATCACATCATAAACAAGGAGATGCCATCAACACGCTCAGGGGGCAGCCCCATATTATATTTATGTTGGCCGATGACATGGTAAGACATAATAATAATATCAATTGTATTTATTAAAAATAAATTAAATCTCATCGAATATCGTATGGTGTCAAAAATGAAATTTTTCGCCGGAAATGTATATTTTTAAACCATTTTATAAGAGATTTGTTCAATAAGGTAATTGATAAGTGAACACCTGAGATATCATTACAGGAAACGGACGGTGTTTGTACTCCACGGACGAGGAAAAATCGTTTCCTCGAAGAAAAATTATATTATTGTTTGAAAGGCCAACAAATATTTATGAATGACAAGAAAAATAATATTTTTTATTAACAAAAAAATCTAATTTCCCCACGCGTATCCCACGACTATACTAAACGCGTGACCGATATAAAATTTGCATTGTACTCCAAATTAAACCCTGCGAAAATATTTATAACTATGGGAATCAATATAATGGATCATTTAAATAAAATTTGAAAAAAGTGTATCTTAAACCCCTGTTCGATGATATTTGAGATGAATGAATACTAAAGCCTTTTCGTATTCATACTGAAAATTAGTGGCATTAAACCTATTTCCACACTCACCCAAATAATAACAAGGTATACTTAAGTATAATAAGCAGCTAATAAATAAATATTTATTCATTTGTATACGCCCCGGGGATTTTTTTCACAAATTTTGGTTTTTTAGACACAAAAACTTTTTAATTCATTGTCTGTTGATAATATTAACTATTACTAGTTACATAAGAAATCAGATTAATCCTGGATAGAAACGATCGATCGAGGTTTTATTAATGTTATTCCCGGTCTCTCATTCGTAATAATCAAATAATGTTTTTTTTACTTGAGCGGGATTTGAACCCATGACCAAAGTATTTATAGCCACGTGCCTTTATTTTTATGTTTTCTTCTGTTATAAAATTAAAAAATATTTACTGCTATTAATTATACAAATAGAGTAATTATTTATATCTACTAAATATGATTAATAATTGGTATTCAATATCCTATCAACGTATAACTTAAATTTTGCATGTCTTTCACTGGGTTTCAGCCGAAGCTGTTTTACTGAGGATTAATTGTATTTAGTACATAATATTTTTAACGGGGAATATTATAAATTGTCAATAAATATAAGATTTCGGTTGGATTTAAGTAGCCTCAGGTGATGTTTATCTCAATACAAGGTTGTTGGAGAAGCGGTGACCCTTTCAGTTATAAGGTCGTCAGCCCATTGTGGCCACTTTTGAGATAAGTATCTTAAAGTTGATGGTTCGACTCCCATCGCGTGTATTTCTTGCCGATATTGTCCGAATATTAATTACGCTGGTTGTGCGATTAGTAATTTAGACGCCAATTAACCGTTCTCCATATTGTATTGTATTATTGTATCTGTTTTCTTAGAACAACGACTCATTGCGGAATTGCATTACGTTTCCTTTTGTCTACATTAATTTTTTTGTTAGCTCACTTTTCAATTTTACACTCGAATGCCGCATGCCTTTAACATTCACTGTCCTTCAAATCGAATAAATGATTAAAATAGGATATATTGTCCTTTTCGAGACCTTGAATGGTGGGTATTTATGGAAAGCGTCATATGCAAAAATATTCCGATGACTCAACAATAGAATATTTAATAAATGTTAATTTATTTTCCAGGGATGGAACGATGTGGGATTTCATGGATCTAATCAAATACCAACCCCTAACATAGACGCATTGTGCTACAATGGAGTTATATTAAATAATTATTACAGTCAACCAATATGCACGCCTTCAAGATCAGCGCTCATGACCGGAAAATATCCCATAAAAACAGGTATTTAAAAAAATGTGTTTAATATAAATTTATAGCGGAATAATGAGTCATAAAATATGATAAATTTATTTAAAATGACAGCGGTAGTGTCTGATAATTTAAGTTCACATTTCATGCGACACATACTCTAAAAACTCAAGGACTTCAAGTTCAAGTAATTGTATATTCGTCCTTCGCAGTAAGTGCGCAAAGTGGATAGGTGGTGAAAAAGGCTTTGAATTAAGGATAAAATGAAGTTAAAGTGTATGTGTATGTAAAAAAAGGAGTAAATAAGTAACATCTGCAGGCTTCGCTCGTGTAATTTGGGTATGCAAATACAATCACGGGACACAACTCGGTGTTCCATCACTTCACACCATGTTCCATATTTACCTTACTACAGTTTTTATCATCTGAAAACGTCTTTGCTATGTTTGAATATGTATAGTGGGTTTTCAGAGTGCTTCGATTTGATCCCTGCACTCTCAAAGCGGCAAAGGCTTTATACAAACCACCATTAAATACGACTAAATCGAGATTCGATTGATGGCTATTCATAGCATTCATAAATATTAGCCCCGTTTTCTATTAATTGAAATACTCATAACATGATTGGCCATTGTTTGGAATAATAATTAAAAAAATTAACATGGTTTTTAGTCAATATTTTTTTTAATAAGCATATTAGAGGCTCAGAATCAAAAGCTCCCAAATTCATTATGAAGCTTATACAAAGGGTTGCCAATAATACTTAAAATATGGGAGACAAAGATCACCAAAAGTTTCGTATAATAGCCGTTTGGGGGCGCTGCTTTTACCACTCGTACTGTTTATCTGTCACTTGTCGATCTTTCTAATCAGTAAAGTGCGACATTAAAAGCTGTTTTATATATTCAATGATAAATAATATATAATAAAAGTCTTGTTCATCCCTAGTGTCGGATTTTAGGGTGTTTGCAGGTGGCCACAGCTCGCGTATGTGTATAATATGCACATGCAGTAATGCCGGCCACGTTTAAATGTATGAAAACAATACGCATGACACTTCTATAGCTCTAAGTTCATTGGTTATAATTACGATTTGAGAACATTTGAATCTGAACCCCTTATATTATTTAGAGTGTTTTTAATCTGTTTATTTGAATTTATGACTTGAATATTGTAGAAATAAACACGCTTAAGTGAAATAATCATATAAATGATGCACAAAATCAGAGAAACATAGTTATGGTATGTTTATAATTTGCATATTAGATGTAAAAATCTTGTCATTTAATGACATAAATAGTTTTGTTAATATTTAACGCAAATGATTTTTGAAATAATGTTTTTTAATAAAATTTCAAAAATAGATTCGTAAATGATCTTGTAAATATTGGTTATTTGGTAGTCTGTCATATTATGTAACTTGACGTATCGTGTGGATATTATAAATGTGCTTATTTATTATTCTAGGACTTCAGGGATATCCGTTGAGCAACATAGAAGCGAGGGGACTTCCTTTGGCGGAGAAGATCCTACCGCAGTATCTCAGGGAATTAGGTTATTCGACTCACTTGGTGGGCAAATGGCATCTTGGTATGGCGAAGACATCACAAACACCCACATATCGCGGGTTCGACTCCCATTTCGGATACAGAGGGGGTTTCACTGGATACTACGACTATGTTCAGCAATCTCCCGTGAGTACAATTATCACTTTTCCTTATCGATTTGTCCTTATTTAAAATGATGATCAAAACATTATTTATTCTTACGTCCTGGGGTATTAAAAAAATGTTTTTAGACACACAAATCTATTTATCTATTACTATCTCATAGACAAAACGGCCCAATTAATAATCGACTCAGTATTCACTCCAGGAAATCATAGTAAACTTGGAGCGTGACGATCGATTTTATTAATTTAAAAAAAAATATTTGATCGGTTGTTAAGATTAGAAAATCTGTAATAATATTTATAAACTCCTGATTGATCGCCTTTATCGAGGTTGACTCTGATTTCCTTTATTGTAAGGTAATTACTGAGGCAATTATTAATTCGTGCAGAGCCGCTTTTCGGTGACCTGTATAATTAGAAATAGTTAAAAACACTGACAGACAATGGAGTAACACTTTGTTGTAATTAAAAAAGGGTGTGTATTCCCTTGATCTTTTTAAATAAAACCTAATTTCAGTGTTTAAAAAATGATTTGATCGGTTATTATGGTTGGGAATAATATTAATAAAATCCTGATCGATCGTCTTGATCCAGGGTTACTATGATTTCCTGGATTGTCAGGTAAAGGTTATTTATTCTCCTTTTTGGGGTTGGACACGAAAGTAAGATTTACATTTTAAAAATACTTTTATTTTTCCCTGAATATTCCGCTCCTTATGAATCCGTTTTTGTTTGTTTTTACAACAAGTACTTACCAATAATACCAAGCTACGTCTTTTAAGGATATGTATTTAAAAAAATGTATAGTACGATAAGTCGTAATATTATTTAATTGGTGTGACTATTAGGTATTGCCGAGACGGCGTCTTTGGTAATATTTGTAAGATTTTTTTATGTATTTGGATATTTACGTTTCATAATTTTTCAGTATGACGACACGAAAGATGTATTCGGATTCGACCTTTATAGAAATTTGACTCCGGCATACGAAGAGGTTGGGAAGTATGCGACGGATCTTTACACAGAGGAGGCGATCAAAGGTGAGCTAGAAATGCAATATTGTACACTTGAGAAAAAAATAAAGCCTTTTTACCAATTCGTATGAGAACATACGTGCAGATTTGGAGATGGCAGAACATTTCTTTGAACGAATCCATACAAATATTTTTGTTATTATAATCAGAAACAAAGACTTTATCGTACGACACAATCTGTAGTTCACACGAACGTGCTAATTTCTTAGGGACTTGACATACATTTTACACGGGCGCGCTTCACTCAATTACCCACACATTATACCCAACTTAAGATAAAAAAATAACATATTTATATATTAAACAGCTTTAACTGACGATAAAATTAATATTTGTAATTTTATAATAAGAGAAAAATTGACTTTTAAACAAAAACGTTCCATTTATTGCTATAAAGCAATTTATGTATTTTTAATAAAAAAATATTAATTTTTAAATTTTATATTTGTACTATTTTATATAGTTTAAAGTTGTTTATAAAATAATTTGTCAAGAAAAATACGATTATTCCATAGATATAAACATTAGATATCGCATTGCATATAAATAATTCGTGTGAATTTCGTGTCAAGGCATAAGTGTGTCTCCCTCACTCAACACGTTTCTAGTCATCACTGAGAGTGGTTTTGACAATAAGCGTGGCGATTAAAAAGCAATAATATTCTAAACATGTTAAAGAAGTACTCAGTGGTAAAAAAGTGAGCCTAGATGTATTTGAGTGTGTGTTTGAGTCCATATGACATGTAGTAACAATGCATTTACCCATTTTACTGTGAAATATAACTGAAGATATGAAGAGAGATGTTTACAGTATAATGTTTGCCAGGTAACTGATGTTTTTGGCTACTTGATGTACTTGAACTAAACACGCATTTAGTCACTCATGCGATATCTTATGTTTATATCTATGGGTTATTCAATCTCAACGATTGCTGGGAAGTAGTTAATTTTGTTTGAATTGTTCTATTAGTGTATATTATTGTTACACTACTTAATTAAGAATCTTATTGTTCTTTTATCTGATCTCGGTTTAAATCTTATAACCATTTTTTTCGCTCCTGTATAATTGCGCAGTAATTAATAATAAATGTCTTTAGTGATCCGGGACCACGACAATAGATTACCTTTGTTCCTGTATCTTTCACATTTGGCTCCTCATGCTGGAAACGAGGGTTCTTTGTTGGAGGCTCCTCCACGTGTAGTCAAGAAAATGGGACACATTATAGACACCAATCGAAGAAAATATGCAGGTATTTAAGAATATGATTTTTTTTCCATTAAAATATACCGTGACTCCTTCCCTATTGATGGGATTCCTTTGTAAGGGGTTGGTCAGGCCACTTTGGATTTTATGGGAGTATATAGAATAACTGGTTTACCAGACTACCCACAGCAAATAAGTCCTTCAATTCGCTACGCTAGATTTACCAAGTTACACCAGTGGACACCGTTTTTGCTGTGGATCGAACTTGAGAGTCTTACCACAAAATTCGACACAATAACCACACGGCGGCTTTTTCATTACATTGAAATAATTTAAATATTTTTTTAGCAATGGTTAATAAGCTGGATGAAGGAATCGGAAAGGTGGTTAAAGCATTGGAGCAGAACAACATGCTTGACAATTCTGTGATTGTCTTTTTATCAGATAATGGTGCACCTTCAATAGGAATGTACAGGAATTGGGGATCAAATTGGCCTTTCAAAGGGGTGAGTTTAATATCAATGTGTATTTTAATTCAATTGCCATAATTTTTAAATATTTAATTCAGTTTTATAAATTGTCAATTCAATATACTACATATAAATGTTGGCTAAATATAGTCAGATCGTTTGATTGGTTTGAATCGCTGACGGCAGACTTTCCAAGGGAAAAGTAACGAAGGGGTCGGATTCTTTCTTCAACATTATACAATTTAACGGGCACTGCATCTAGAATTAATTCAGCAAGAGATCCAAAATGCAATTATACCAGCCTAGAGCTGAATCTGTATAGGTATATAAATAAATTTGCAGCGAACTCGATCTCGTCCTCCTGTTCAATATACGCTCGCAAATTAAAAGCTTTGTTCGCGTAAAGAACCCGCCGCGGAACCAATTTAAAACTTTAACCTTCATTTTTTCCAAAAGATGATTTCAATGCAATTATGGAGCAAAATCAATAAATCAGAAATAATAATTTCTATATTTTCTAGAATAAAGAAACCATTTGGGAAGGAGGTGTAAGAGTGCCCGCTTGTCTATGGACTCCGAATCTTAGAGGAACTCCGAGGGTTTCTTATGATATGATGCATATTACCGATTGGTTACCCACTCTAATAACTGCTGCCGGTAAGTTTTTAACATATTTATTAAAAAATTGCCATTTTATTATAACTAAGTATGCAAAGAAAACTACTAACTAGTAAGATGACTTGACACAAGTGACATAATCATTAAATTAAGTTTTTTTTACAATACCAAAAGTATTTCAACAAATTGATACATTGAAAATTTACACAGTACTTTCAGTAGGTAATAAATAAATGTTAGGTTATTAACTTTAGAACCGAACCACCTTCATATCATTCTGGAGAAGATGGATTTGGTATATATTAGAACATGTTAGTCTTAAAAAATAATATAATCCGTTAGAAAGTATTCATTAATTTAATTTATTTAAAACATAATTTATTACATAAAAATATACAGGATGGACTTAAACCAACTGAGAATATTTAGAGAGTGGTAGAGAGAGTATCGCAAGAATGAGTGAAAAAAATATACATTGATATTATAATTTAAAAATTTGAAAGAGGTTTGGGCCACCATCTTGAATTCAGCTGTATATGTGAAGTACTACTGGCGTGTGTAATTTTTTTGAATTTGTAAACTTTTGAGAGGGTTTTTAGAAATGTGGGTTTTTAAACATAGTAACGTGTTCATTCGTTTTCTATCGGTGATCTTACATAATAATCGCCTCAGAACTAACCTTACAATCCAGGAAATCAGAGTAAGCCTTGGATCAAGACGATCGACCGGAATTTTATTAATATTATTCCCAATCAAATCAATTTAAACATTTTTGACTTGAGCGACATTTTAACAGTATTTGTAGCGACGCGTATTTATCCCATGAGTAATAAAATTTCGGCCATCCTGTATAATATTATGAAAATATTTTTTTAGCTGCACCTTTTTAAAATATTTTATGGACGAAAATGAAAATATCACTTAATCGATATTTTAATTTGATTCACCCTCTTTTCCGTGGTCATTTTATAAAGTAATCTTTTTGCCGTGGTATATTTTGAAGGCAATTTAAAAATTAAAAAAAATGTCAAGCAGTCGTATCCGGTGTTTTAATTGGTTGTTTATTTCAGGTGGCTTTTCGTCAAGCCTTCCATTTGACACGGACGGTCTTGATCAGTGGTTATCATTGGTGCAGAACATAAGGTCTCCACGCACCGAGTTCCTCTACAATATCGATGAATTGGAACGGAATGCTGCATACAGGAAGGGAAACTGGAAGTTGGTTGTGGGACAATACAAAGGTGGCAAATATGATGCTTATTATGGCCACCGAGGAGATGAGAATGTAAGATTCGTGTCTTACGATTATTCGGCCGTGGTCAATAGTGAAGTTTCCAAGGCCCTGGGAACTGTGAGAAGAGTATCTACACCCAGTGAAATAACCTACCTCAGGGACCAAGCCACAGTCAATTGCCCGTGGAGGAATTCCTCTACCTGTGAACCAAAAACAGGTAATTGTATTTTATTTTAACATAATCGCACACTGACCTACATTGGGGCCTTTTTTAGTCATAGCCAGAGCCGCCTTGTGGCCCAGTGGTTAGTGTAACGGATTCGTGAGTGAAGACTCCCGGGTTCGATTCACGGCACCGGAGTCACTTGGCTTAGCAAACTAGATCTTAAGTACTCATTACTGTGTGGTGGCCTGGGAAACCATCTCTACTATATTCTCCCGTAAAGGCCAAGGTGGCCTGGCCAACCCCTTATAAAGGGACTCCTGCCAATAGGGAAGGCTTCACGATATTTATTTATTTTTTTTATATTACAATTCGGATTGTGTTCTTTCAGCCTTTTATTAAGAGAAATAGTTTTCTGGAACAGAGAACCTTCATCTCATCAGGTTTTTTAGACACAACAACGTGTTAATTCATTGTTTGTCAGTGATCTTAACTATTACTAATTACACAGGTCACTGACTTAATAATCAGTATTTACCTTATAATACAGGAAATCAGAATAAACCTGGATCAAGACGATTGATTGGGATTGTATTAATATTATTACCAGTCGTAATAATCTATCAAATCACTAAAAATGTATGTCTCAGGACCGAATTTTTCTAAATATTACGTGCCGGAAAAATCAAAAATATTTTGATGATATATGGAAATGGAAAACAAATCTATCAGGCTTTTTTTATTTGACTTTCATATAATTTATGTACCAATCGTCCTTAATTTTAGTATTAAATTTAAGGCTGGTTATAACATGAAAGACGATAAAGTAGCACCCAAAATATAAAAAATGTAGATGATTATCGTATCGAAAACTAGATCACTTATAATATTTTAATGTATTTCGGACCAATAAAGACCTCATTCGCGTAAATTAGCTCGTCTCATAATAAGGAATAATAATCTTTATTTAACAAATAATTATTAGTAATGTATTTTTAGTTACGCCAATCATTTTTCTTATCTTGGTTTGTTTGTAAAGTAAGTGTTAAACTTGAGACATAATATGATATTATACTACCAATCACGGCGAATCACGGTAAATTGGCTCGTTCCAACATTCGCAAAAATAACCATTAGTTTTTTTAAATAATTTTATTAATAAACGAGTAATGTGTTTTTAAACGCGCAATATAATTTTCTTGTCTTTGTTGTTCGTGAAGTAAGTGAGACAAAATAAAATAATATGTTATAATACTACCAATGACGGCTATTCGCGGTTAATTGGCTCGTTAAAAATAACCTTTTTTTTTAAATAATTAAATTACTGAATGAGTATTGTATTTTTAAACGCGCAATATAATTTTCTTGTCTTTGTTGTTTGTGAAGTAAGTGATAACCTAGAGACAAAATATAATAATATGTTATAATATTACCAATCACGGCCATTCGCGGTAAATTGCCTGTTAAAAATAACCTTTTTTT